>JARACY010002832.1:0-38819 GCA_029255725.1 Scrobipalpa atriplicella
CGCAAATTCAAAATGTCACTTCCAAGGCACTCGAGGTGAAGAGCTCGATTTTGATTTAGGTTGATTAAAACCACTGTACTGTATAATATTACTATTATTCTTTCGTCTGAAATACTTATACGTAAAAGTAAAGTTCATAATTTAAATAACAACAGACTCCAAATTTCTAAAAAAAAAAAAAAATTAGATAGGTAAAATATTGTTTTTTATATGACGTACAAAATAATATGTAAGTAAAATTCACACAATATTGTTGTAGGATTGTAGTTAAAAATAATATGCAGATTTTGTAACTCACAAAGGAGTCACTTGAGTGAGAGAATAGATTGCCCGCATACTCGGCGCCCACTCGAGAGCCCATCGCGACTTCAACAACATTGAAAAAGTTTAATGCATTGCTTCTTAGACTAAGTAAATCATTTTGATTGAGAGCTTCTTACTTACCTACATGCCCCCTTTTTTCCTACACTGTCATATATACCTGCATATCAACCAAATTGATTCGCATTATACTCAAATATATTTACTTTTATTTATTGAAGTAATATTGCCTCCAGCGATGCGACTCACGGAAGCATATTTTTGTTTCATCTTCCATGTTTATTTCAGATACGACGATAATGTATCGTAGTTGAATCTTATTTTTACAACAAATGGGTTTCCTCGTGAAGCGTCGTATATTAATTTTCGCTACAGTAAATGTGATATGCTACCAAAAGCCAGCACAAACAATAACACACTCTTCAGACAATATTATTGTCAAATAAATTTTTAAATTAACACACAGAACATAGATTTAGGAATGTACGATGCCGAATAAACAAAATCGAAAGGGTACTATTGCATTGTGCTGATTCAATTTGTAACATAAAGCTCTAGCATGAAATTTAAAAAGGGTTCGTTGGTACAACACCAAAGATTTTCGCTTTAGGAACCCTATCGACATATTGTCAATACGTAACGCACAAAAGGATCGACATTAATTTGACATACCATTAAAAATATTGCTTTTAAAATCACCAAAGAAAGAAATCATGCGAAAGATATTGCTGCAAATGTTGGGTGTCAACCCTAGCCAACTGACGAGACCAAATGACGTCATAAAATATCAATTTATGATTGAACGTTCATATGAATAGTTTTTCAACCCTAATGAATTAATTAAAGGTTTGAATTTCGTGAAATTTGCATAAGTAGAGACGTTTTTCATCTATTGATTGATCGATGTCGTAAAATAAATCGGTTAGAAGTATTTCTTTTCTAAAAATGACATAATGTTCGCCAAATTTTTGCATAACAAATTAACACGACTGTAAAGATGACACGCGTTTTCATTGTGAACTATGCTAATGGTAGTAAACATTAATTTGTAACGGTTGATTTGTTAATATACAATAGTTATTTGCATAATCATGCTAAAGTTTAAAAAAGGAAATAGCTTGGTGATGCTGATAATGATGAAAGGGATGACTTTTACTAGTTCTGTGATGTATCGCTCGTAAAAAAGTAAAATACTGTCGGCGCAAAAATAAACGTTCGACTAATTTGTATATCACACATCTGCGGTTTAAAAGCAGAATTATTTTAATAGCTGCAATTAAATTTAAACGTTAGTGATAAAAAATATTATAGAACTGAGAGTGATTATTTTTTTCCTTAGTGCAAAATGTAAAATTGGTTTCCCACGATAACAAATGAGTCTGGTCTGGGAAGGGTTAATTTAAAGTGACACTTTTAAATTCCCGTCAAGATTCGCCACGGTAGGTACTAAAAGGAGTACTTACGAATTGCGTCAACTTTGACTGACAATTGAAGAGTGTGGATAATCGGGACTCGTGCGAAAATGTTATTAATATTGACGTCCAGCGTTGGAGAAGAGACAATAATTTGACAAATGGAAAATTATTGCGAGATTACTAAATGGTGTGCCTTAATGATAAAGATAATAGAAAAAGAAATATTATGGTTAAATATTTTAAACAATAAATACATAAATACACCTATCGCGATTTATCATCATCTTTATCAAACCAGGCAGTTATCATCCACATCACAGATCTATATCTTCTCTCATGTTCATACTTTTTGTCTCTACGCTGTGTTCTAATTTCTACAGCCTTCTTAATATTAGACATTTGGCCTCTTTTTAAAGTCACTATTTGCTTACTATAATTTGCAAAACAGTCTTAATATATATTCTTAAATAGGTACTTTTACATGAGCGGATGGGGTGTTTGTGATGTAGACTAAGTATGTAGGAAAGAGGACCACACCACACCACTATCTCCCAGAAGAAGGAAAATAAGTTCGGTAGAGTATTAGGAAACTTGCTACAGTGCAATTGTTCTAACTTAATTGTAGCTGATAAATGTGACTTGATAAAAAGAGGCCAAATGTCTAATATTAAGAAGGCTGTAGAAATTAGAACACAGCGTAGAGACAAAAAGTATGAACATGAGAGAAGATATAGATCTGTGATGTGGATGATAACTGCCTGGTTTGATAAAGATGATGATAAATCGCGATAGGTGTATTTATGTATTTATTGTTTAAAATATTTAACCATAATATTTCTTTTTCTATTATCTTTATCATTAAGGCACACCATTTAGTAATCTCGCAATAATTTTCCATTTGTCAAATTATTGTCTCTTCTCCAACGCTGGACGTCAATATTAATAACATTTTCGCACGAGTCCCGATTATCCACACTCTTCAATTGTCAGTCAAAGTTGACGCAATTCGTAAGTACTCCTTTTAGTACCTACCGTGGCGAATCTTGACGGGAATTTAAAAGTGTCACTTTAAATTAACCCTTCCCAGACCAGACTCATTTGTTATCGTGGGAAACCAATTTTACATTTTGCACTAAGGAAAAAAATAATCACTCTCAGTTCTATAATATTTTTTATCACTAACGTTTAAATTTAATTGCAGCTATTAAAATAATTCTGCTTTTAAACCGCAGATGTGTGATATACAAATTAGTCGAACGTTTATTTTTGCGCCGACAGTATTTTACTTTTTTACGAGCGATACATCACAGAACTAGTAAAAGTCATCCCTTTCATCATTATCAGCATCACCAAGCTATTTCCTTTTTTAAACTTTAGCATGATTATGCAAATAACTATTGTATATTAACAAATCAACCGTTACAAATTAATGTTTACTACCATTAGCATAGTTCACAATGAAAACGCGTGTCATCTTTACAGTCGTGTTAATTTGTTATGCAAAAATTTGGCGAACATTATGTCATTTTTAGAAAAGAAATACTTCTAACCGATTTATTTTACGACATCGATCAATCAATAGATGAAAAACGTCTCTACTTATGCAAATTTCACGAAATTCAAACCTTTAATTAATTCATTAGGGTTGAAAAACTATTCATATGAACGTTCAATCATAAATTGATATTTTATGACGTCATTTGGTCTCGTCAGTTGGCTAGGGTTGACACCCAACATTTGCAGCAATATCTTTCGCATGATTTCTTTCTTTGGTGATTTTAAAAGCAATATTTTTAATGGTATGTCAAATTAATGTCGATCCTTTTGTGCGTTACGTATTGACAATATGTCGATAGGGTTCCTAAAGCGAAAATCTTTGGTGTTGTACCAACGAACCCTTTTTAAATTTCATGCTAGAGCTTTATGTTACAAATTGAATCAGCACAATGCAATAGTACCCTTTCGATTTTGTTTATTCGGCATCGTACATTCCTAAATCTATGTTCTGTGTGTTAATTTAAAAATTTATTTGACAATAATATTGTCTGAAGAGTGTGTTATTGTTTGTGCTGGCTTTTGGTAGCATATCACATTTACTGTACGAAAATTAATATACGACGCTTCACGAGGAAACCCATTTGTTGTAAAAATAAGATTCAACTACGATACATTATCGTCGTATCTGAAATAAACATGGAAGATGAAACAAAAATATGCTTCCGTGAGTCGCATCGCTGGAGGCAATATTACTTCAATAAATAAAAGTAAATATATTTGAGTATAATGCGAATCAATTTGGTTGATATGCAGGTATATATGACAGTGTAGGAAAAAAGGGGGCATGTAGGTAAGTAAGAAGCTCTCAATCAAAATGATTTACTTAGTCTAAGAAGCAATGCATTAAACTTTTTCAATGTTGTTGAAGTCGCGATGGGCTCTCGAGTGGGCGCCGAGTATGCGGGCAATCTATTCTCTCACTCAAGTGACTCCTTTGTGAGTTACAAAATCTGCATATTATTTTTAACTACAATCCTACAACAATATTGTGTGAATTTTACTTACATATTATTTTGTACGTCATATAAAAAACAATATTTTACCTATCTAATTTTTTTTTTTTTTTAGAAATTTGGAGTCTGTTGTTATTTAAATTATGAACTTTACTTTTACGTATAAGTATTTCAGACGAAAGAATAATAGTAATATTATACAGTACAGTGGTTTTAATCAACCTAAATCAAAATCGAGCTCTTCACCTCGAGTGCCTTGGAAGTGACATTTTGAATTTGCATACAATTTGAATGGGACACCATGAATCAAACAGAGACGAAGATGTATGGGGGATCGTTCAAGTGTTCGCCTTATGATAGGACATGAAGGTACATTGAAATTGGGTGAACGATTCTAATGGTACTTACACCAATGTAAAACTTTATTTGGTTAGTAGGTACTAAACTGTAGGTAATATTTAGGTCAAAGAACTTACCACCTGAATGATATTTCTTCACTATAAATAATTACTGTTCTAAATAGTGTTTATTGTTTATAAAATTCTTTGTTACACCTAGGAGCATTAAACTACTAGTTTGATTTGAGTGGGCGGTCGTCGCATTATGTTCAATTCTTACAATCTTCTACCTGCGTTAAAATCCGTGATTCATTATTCAAACCTTACACCCATTAATGTCCACACACACTTACTTTTTTTTGTTTCCCACTCCATCTAAAACACTCCATTCCAATCATATTGCACATTAAATTTTCACAGAGCTCGATGTCAGGAACGCTCTGAAACCCGACCCATTCAGACCAAATAGGTGCACGTTCAAAAATCCAACCCCTTTGGCACGTCAGTTCGTAAACCAACGTTTTCAAGCATCTGGGTGTGTTGTGGGGCGTTCAGGCGTCAAAACCAATCTCACTTTGGGAAACACTTGTGGCCCTTTTGCAGCGTTCGCTATTTTGGCATTTTCGCTTGCGTCACGGCGTTTGAAGTGAGGTTGGTCATTTGAATGTACAAAGGTTTGGTCAAGTGCTGTTTTGATTTTCCGATAGATGTTTGCATTGGCATTGACTGACCAATATTTCTTGACCGACCGTACTCTTCCGTAACTATTAGGTAAAGGATCAGCTCATATTTCCTTATCTTACGGATATTAGAAATATTATAATTTAAGACTAGGAAACGGCCATAAACGCTCTCTGTGAATGTAACAACTTGCGATGCGCTCGACAATCCACCTGCCAAAATGTGGTAACTATGGGGATGGCCTATTGCTACTGATGTAATAGTAGCAGCAGATCATTCTTTATGTGGTTCTGTACCTGCATTACCAACTTGCCCCTTAGTTATCACTTCATTAATCAGTGGCATCTTGGATAATCCGAAACTAATTAAAACACGCGTGTAGCACGTTCCACCATAACTCGCCGTGATCCTTTGGGAGTGAACAAATCCCTATCAAAATAATTACTCGTACCAAGACGGGCGGAGATTATTCCCTCACCCCTTTCGGGTGCCAATTAATTTGACGTGACTTTATTAAGCTTAGCAGTTCATTAACTACCCTTGGATACAATTTTAGAATGCAAAAACTAATTTGCCTTCGCTGACCTATTCTTATGTCTGACATTTTTGCGAAGCTAGGTTTCATGGGGTACGATTATTTTGTAAATAATTTAAAATTAAAATATAGGGACAAAATGCATGAGACTGAACACGCCCATGTGACTTCTTTACTTCAAAGAAGTAACTTAGCATCCAATGACAATTTGATTAACCTAGTTAATTTGTGCTTTATCTTATCAACCATGTGAAACGTTTCAATTTCTTGTGATGCGAAATGTCCTGTATTTACCCTATTACAATATTATGCAGCTGGGTTCTACCTTATTATAGTAAAGTATCCAAAATGCAGAAAACTTGTTCAAACAGACACGGGTTCCGTACAGACTGGCGTGAGTAGAATAAAGTTTATACTCTAAATATCCTCCGGAGACAAGTCTTGCTTGGAACGAATGTAAGGTGAAGATTTCACTACTATTTGCACAAAAAGAAACTAAAATTTCCTAATAGGAGTAGTATCATTTTTACTCGAGTATGTTATAGTTATTAATTGAATATCTTTGAGCGTCTTAAATATTATTTAAATAAGTAGGTATTGATTCTTTTATAAATAAAAAATACATATCTAAATTAATTAGTGCAATCAAATTGTTACAAAGTTGTAATAGTTAATAGTAATATCACGCGCTCTTATTCGTTTAATGATAAATATTTTGTATTCCTGAGGTTTGTCAAAGATATCCTATTCCACAACGCTGCGCTATTATTTTTGTGACAGACGTTAATATGACACACTATTATCCATCTCCCGTATCTCTTTCTCCAATAGTGATTGACGTGCACCGGTGGTAAGGGCTACGAATGCAGCGCTATTATCATATGTCCCCGAGCGAGCAAGCAACAAAACGTTTGTCTTTTTAGCACATTTGTCTAAAGGATAGTTGTATTTCTACGTCGTCGCATACATTTCCCTGTGAAAGCAGAAAAAGAAGGAAGTCATATTAAAGAATTGGCTGCCGTGCTCCTTTCATCATACTCGGGGAAAATCTACGCCATTTGTTAGGAAATATCTACGCGTTTGTATATTTCTATTTCTACTGTCTGTAGTCGAGACTTTGTTGTTTTTCTTCTCTCGAATATCCAAATAAAGATTTTCCCTTACTTTTTCTGCAAACGTGCTTGTCTATTTAAACGAAAAATACTTCTTAAGGTGCATTCATTTATTAGAAATGTCCGTATTAAATTAAGTAATAATATTTTTAATATGCATTATCAAGTAACTTCAACATTTTGTCCATTTGACTAAGTAATTTTCCTGTATGCGTATTAAAACTAACTTGAAATATTAGCACCTAATTTACATATTCAAAATTTAAAAAAAAAACATTACAAAGTAATGCATTGTTAAATCCAATCGGCCTAAAATTGTAAACCCGAAATTCCCATCAGCGCTCCCCCATAGATAGGAATAAAGAAAACCGACCGATTCCGCATCAATTACAATTTCCCTGCCGATTTGCGTCATAACATCTCGACGCGTCCTCATATCCCGCGTATCCCGCGCAATAAATGTCCAATCGCGCGCGTTTGTCCGCGCATATTTACGACAGGCAGGCGACAGGCGACAGTCCGCGGGACCGCGTGCCGGACACTTTATGATTATGTCCTGATGTTGATTGAATGGTCATGGTCGCCCTACTGCGAGTGGAGAAATTGGGAATGCTAATAGTTGCGGTGATATGGGTTTTACTGCTGATGAGGATATATCTAATATTACTTTTGTCTGAGAAATATGATGGGTGACTGACAATTAGTACTTTTGACTATGATCCACATTAAACCAATTGTCCACAGCATTAAATTTTATGAAGCGTGTAATCGGATAATTTTGTCTGAAGGCCTCTTACAAAAAGTCATACATATAGTCATAAATATACTATCAAACATAGTTTTTTCATAATTTTACTTTAGTTATCTACAAGAATTTATAAATTAACGAATTTTGGTAAAATAAAAGTAATACTTAAATTAATACATAAAACACTACAGTCAGTATAGATCTTCATTTAGTCGAATAGCAATAATACCCACTATTAGTATCGGGCTATACTATAATCCAGTTTTACTATTATCATTATAATAGCTCTCATTTAATTTACGACGGTGGAACTACTCGTAAACTGGAACATTCTATGGCGGTGATAAACGTCATCGCGATAATGACGTCACAGTGGTCCAGCTTCCGAATTTCCGAAGTATTTTTACGAATGCACCGTGCAACCATCGTAAAAGGTTTACGATCCCTGCTTCCTAGGTCTATTAATGACGTACACGCGTGTGGGTGAGATTAACTTGGACAAAAATATATTTACTTACTTATTCGGACAATAGATATTATTTTACTCGGATTCGATGAGGACTTTAGTCCGAGAAAAATTACAAAATATAACGAGGCGTCAAATTTAATTTAAAATTTTGTTTTCCCCTTGAAAAAAAGAACAGAAAAACCGGCTGTTAATTATCCTCTATATTTATCACCCCCAGTGAGAAAAAAAAATGCTGATGTGATAATGCTACTCTACAGCGTGACAAAATAAAAAAAATATAACAAATTATAAGCTTAGTTGATCAAAGATACTAATTTTCATTCAATCATATAATCTAATTTGGCTCTGAAATCATAATCATACAAAATATCTACCTTTGTTGTTTAATGATATTGCCTATTTCCTCTCACTAATACGCACGCCAAAATTGGTTCAATTTCAGCGGATATCCACAAAGCCATAGAGATGGTTAATTAGAGGACAAGCAAACAAATAAGGTCCGGCTATTTCAATTCCTTGCTTAATTAAGTGTAATTCAAAATGATGATCGTATTCAAATATGGTCGCAAATCAAAGTGCCCGTATCTTCACGCTATGGGAAAGTGGAGCGGCCAGTGAATAGAGGTGATTATTATTTGGGGTCATTTGTGTAGGACAAAAGCAAACCGGACTAAGCACACCCCTTTATTCCAGGATTTGGATGGCATGGAGATGGAAGTTATCATTACTATCATAGATGTACCTAATTCGTATAAATTACTCGTATTATCTTAACTTTGATATACGATTTTTGTAAAGAAATAAATCTGCATTTTAAGTACTGTACCTAATTATATTGGCAGCAGCGGTAAAGAGCATTCAAAGTGATCGATTGTACTTACACCTCATTAAATAATTAAATCAATATTATAGTAATTATTATAGTCAAGTAAAATCAAAACTTTCAAAAAATAACTAAAATCGTTTCTTTAGTTTCTACTGTTATTCTCATAACTTTGCTCAATGGAGTGGACAGTTTTTTTCTGTTTTGCAATTGATAGTTGCCAGCATCCAGCAATTAAGGGGTCGTGTGCCCATTCCGCATATTTTAAATATTCCTTTTATTATGCAAATTAATGTAGGTATTGACTCGGTCCGAGCCACTCACTGGACCACTATAATTAAAATAGGAGCTTGTGGGACTCAAACCCTAAAGGATTAAGATTTAAAGGTTGAAATTGCGTGTTGCAGTGAAAAAACTTAAGTGGACCAAAAAGAGTTTCCGTTTTAGTCTAATAGTGCGATAGAAATGCAAAGATAGAATTGTTTTGCAACATTCTAGTGTTGGCTTGATGAATTGGTTATTTGATCCGGACATGGGGGTTGATTTTTGTGTTGGTCAAGTCATGGGAACTTTTATCACCAAAAAGCTTACTAATAGAGTCAAAGGGATATTTTCCATAAAGACTACGTACTTTAAAATTAAATGACGACGTTCAAAGCGCTTTATAGAAATATTACTCAAATAAACTCAAGTCTATGAAGTCTATAAATTGGATCTTGCATTAAAAACTTTGCTCCATAATTTCATTCATTCATTGTCTTTAAGCATTCGCACCTGTCAACTAAAAACAAAACTAGTTAAGATTATCCACCTTACCTCCTTGTAATAATGGTTAGTTTAGTTACCAGTACGGTGTAGAGTGACCAGGTGCATTCACGCTCGGTAAGTCACAGATAAGGGTGCATAATGGTATGACTCACGCGTCTGTCCTAAGGTCAAACGAACACGTGGTCACTTTCTTGAAGCATTGACCTTTTACACCGGTATGGGTGGTTAAATAGATGATAAAAAACTAAAGGAATTTCCTTGAGTATTTTTCATAGAATAAGTTCTGATAGGAAGTTGTTGCAGAATACAGGATAAATGTATTAATTGGAAACAGAAGCATTTCTGCAAGAGGAATGGGACTTACCTTGCATTGATTTTTATTTATTACAATCAAATTACATCTGACAGTTAGATTACATACATACATAGAATCACGCCTTCATTCCTAATGGGGTAGGCAGAGCGAAAACGACCTAGGTCGTCAGTTAGATTATACACTAATTAAGCAATTAACTTAAAAGAAAAGGTAAATAGATAGTGTTTGACATTTTTTAATCATTGTAAATTATTTATAAGGGAAAAAATTGCATTACATTTTAAAAGAATTTGCATCGTATGTTTGAATAACGGAAAATTGATGAACCATGACATAAAACCATAAAAACTCCTAGGAAACATAAAAAAATGTCTGCCACGGTTTCTTAGCGCGTGCGTTACAGCTAACCATACCGTATTTTCACATCTGTCCTATAACCTTTAACCACGTGCCCCTTTTTGCGATGACCACACCTTGGACATATCTTCACGCCACAAGCTGTTAGGGGTGGTCAGAGGGCACGAGTGGCCAGCAATTATAAGGTCGTGACACATGTATGGGGGCGCAAAAAATATCAGAACGAAAATACCGTGTCATTGCGCAATAGTTTGTGCAGACACAGACAAATAAGCAGATAAAATGTTGAAGTATATGGAATTGTGTTTTATTTGTTCTTCTAATGGTATTACAAGTCGGTTTTTATTTTTACGTTTAGTTACTTAAATATTAAGTTAGCGTCAAATCTTCTCAAATTTATTTTAAATTTCAGTTGGTAGCTTGCTTACCAAATTAAGTAAGGTAAGTAAGCCACATTAAGGCCCGTATTTATAATCAGCTCTCAAGAGTGACAGCGAGTTTGAGTTAGTATCAGAAATCTCATTTCAGTACAAAACGATCTGTTAAATCCATACTTAATATTGCTCTCAATCTTGAGAGCGCTTTATAAAGACGAGTCTAAGAATCAACAGTCCTGAAACGCGGTATCGAAGTTTTCTCAGCGATCTGCATAATATATTCAACTTCCAAATTCATCCAGTCGGACTCCGGTCCCCTGGTCACAACACCCGACCAGGCGGGTAATTACTCTTTTCCCATCCGTTATCACTCGATCGGCCAACTGGCCTCAAGAAAATACTCCTAAACATCTATTGATAAGACTACGAATCGATACGATGAGGATACAAAAAAGTTTGTTGGTTTAAACACACTTCATCTAAGCACACAAACGTGATGCATAACAGTAGGTACTGTTTAGAAGAGTCCAAATACGTAATTTTCATTAGTATTTAAAATGTTGGTATTTTATCATTTACTTTAAATCACTTGTAAACGCAGCAAGTTAGGATGTTTTTTTAAAGATAAATAAACGTTTATTCAAAAAAAGAAAGTGTATTGGTGAGCTTCTTCTTTTTCAAGTATACTACATTTTCTCATCAGGGCACTCATAAAGCACCAACTAGTAGGTAGTAAATAGGTAGGCATGAGGCAGATGCGTGGCTGTAATGACAACCATGACATGCGATATTATGTGCCCTACCGTACCTACTGTACTAGCCCAGATGAAACTTTAATTAAACTAAACAAATTGGTTCGGATTTTGTGTTTTATACAGATAGTTAGGTTTATCTGGGCGATATAGCAGGTTTTGGTATATACTAGTAGGATTTTGTAGTTTCGCTTTAATCTGTTAAAGCATTTCCGCCGTAATGCAGATATTTTTGCATACACAAAATCTTGACAGTATCTCTTCGCGACCCCCTTTTATTAGCTTTTACAATATTTGTGCCTGGAAAAAAGCAACTATAGGTACCTAATGTATTGCGTTAACCTATTTTGACTTGATATCAATAGTTAAAACTTTATAATAGCAAGAGGAATTAAATCGTCAGTCGCACCAATAATGATAATATAAACTGTTTGATCAACTTGAAAGAAATCCTTTAAAAGTTTAATGAACGTTATGTGAAGCGCCTCTGTATCGAAAAGAAGAGCTTGTTTTATTTTCCTGACACGCTTTCCAACTCTCCATTGAATTAAGAAAGAATCCAGTTTCCAATTTAAACTTCCCTGTCCGTGTTTCATGTAAAAGAAAATAAAATGGAAAACGCGAAACCTCTGAAACATTTTCGTGCAATCAGCAATTTTCAACCGTCGGTCGCAATCCCCATCAGCGGGCTCAGATTAGTCACCCCTGCGAGATTCCAAATTAAATCCATCCCAGAAAATTGTGACAAACGCCATCCGTCATCCAGCCCCTCATTTGCATGAGAAAAACTGTTGAAGAACAACTATTTATCAAATGGCAAGAGAACTTCCGGCCGCCATGACAGTAGGCGCGACGCATTTCCGCCCGCCATCTTTGGCTGAACGCGACACATCCGGCTGCGGAACCGAAACTTACATTTCTATTTCTGGAAGGATAAATTGGAGAATATTTTTTTAAGATGTTTACTAGGTCTAAAATATTCTACCAGCTCCCGTTCTAAGTGTATTCGTAAGGATTATTTAGATTGTTTAAAATCTATTCTGCTGCCCTACAACAAAAAAATTGAATAAAACTATAGATCAAATTTGAGCTGTTTTTATATTTGAGACAATTAAGAACTATAAATTGATTTATTAGTACGTCTAGTAACTGTATATCCATGTTTCCCTTTGCGAATCTTCGTTGATTGGGGAGTGATCTCTATTTAGATAATTTAGTGGTTCACTCACGATGAAATATTCGAGGTATTTTGTACGGAACTCCGCTGATTGCGGACGATATTATTATCTTGATGTTTGCCATTTTGTATCCACTTGTTTACGTTTTGTATAGCGGGCCACGCACAAGTCACATGTATAGTGATAATAGCATGTAATCTATCAGTATTTTATAACAGTTTTGAGGTTATTGTGCAAATAACGTTATGGTGTTGTCAAGAGATTTATGATTTTATATTAGAGCCCTTAGTTTATATATCATAAACAACTAGGTTACTTTCGAATGCTGTAGACCTCCAGATGTCACCCACAGAATCGATCAAAATGCGATATTATTTATATTTTTCATGATCAGTTGGTATCATGGATTAATAGATAGGTAGGTAAGTAGTCAATTTGATAGTGCATATTGATCGATAGAGATTTTGATAAAATCGTAACCAAGAGAAACTGTAAATGAAACTACTTACATGTTAAATTGAATCTTAACACCATTCTCAGTTTGAGAGTTATTCAATAAGCTAGTAAATTAGCTAAATTTTCTCTTTCGTACACAACAGCTACAAAGGCTTTGTCGTATCACAGTACCTACAAGATTATGCGACTAAAAAGCACGTAGAAATATCCCTATAATAATTAAGTATACAACGTGTATAGAAAGAGTATATTCATCCTGAAGAAACTGAAAAAATTACCCTAAAGTACATACATACATAAAATCACACCTTTATCCCTAAAAATATTTAAATCGAAATATGAAAAAAAAAGGACCAGCAATACAAAATTCATCAGCTGAAAGCGCATTAATGGGACGTAATTTTTTTTTGCGTATTTCGATATGTTCCTTAGGGATAGTTGTTCAGTTTCATGGGATGTATGTATATACCTTTTCTACACGTTGTACTTATTGTGGCATTATAATTTAGATTGTGTTAGGTTTGAGCCCTTGCGCAAAACGCAACGAGTAGCAAGCGGATCTTGAGGCGTAATTTTGTGTTAAGTCGTTTTACTGTACCTTTCTGTCTCTGTGGCTAAATCTCCTTGAACAAAACATTTTATTATTATCTGCGTTGAAAGTCCTTGATTTTGTTTTCTTCGACGTAAAATTATGATAAAATGATACGACTATGTATGGTAAATGTACAAAACTTGTCGATTAACCTTTTCGCACAAACAATGTCCTAGATTGACAAAGTGAAAGTGTACGTAATAACTAGTAGCTTGTTTTCGCAGATACAATCACACCTTCGATAGCTCAGTTGGTAGAGCGGTGGACTGTAGCTGGTATTAAACTGTCATCCATAGGTCGCTGGTTCAAATCCGGCTCGAAGGATTGTTTTTTTGTTTCTTATGCTTTATCAAATTTTTAAATCCTCTTTTTATATTACAGTTATTTTCAACTTTACTTTATTTACCGTCAATTTATAGAAATCTGCCAATTATTTTAATTTTTGATAATTACATAGTATCCATTCAAAGACAATAAGCTAAGCTATATTGAATACAGTGGTGTAGCTGAAAAGTAGACTGCCTCAAATAACTTAAAGGTACCTACCTAAAATTTTATTTGTAAATTTAGTTTATTTTAATTTAGTTTATACTATAATTAATTTATTTTTATTTTTATTTAGTTTTATACTTATTTGACACTCGCTGAAACACAAAGCTAGATTAAATGGAGACACGACAGAGAAAGAAGCCGCAACGTGAACATAATTGAATTAACTCAAAGTTAAATAAGAAACATTCTTTCGTCGGAAAAAATCCCAATCAAATTAGAGTCGAAATTCAATTGAGTTTCGTTACAAAGAAATTGAACACACCTTAACCCTTAACCGCGGATGCAATAGCATTTTTGACTCGCAGGACCGTGTTTAATCAATTAAGGGGCGACGCTTTTGTGCTCGGATGTCTTCTTCTGAAATACGGAGTAATTAATTTTATTTTTTTATTAATGAGCCTTTTTGAAAAAGTGTAGATAACAAAGATAGGCATTATTTGGACAGCAAACAACCTAGTTTGTATATATGGCAAATAAATCAAGTTGAGCTAGCGGGCACTTCGTGAAGCGGCCCTACGTACCATCCTGTTCTCGAACCACTTCAGAGCACTTTAAGTTGTCGAACCACTATTACCTACCTAATAATAAGTAGAGCTATTTGTGAGAAAAGGGTAGTACAGATTTAAAGATTTTTTGTAAATATATACACATGGTGTTTATAAATACCTATTTGCCATATCGAATAAAATATTTATATTATCTATTCCAATCAAATCGTGTACCGAAACGCAATCCCGCAAGCAAGTCAGACCAATTATACGCAAATGAAGTTAACCCTTTCACAGAACTTTTTAATTGCTGTTAAATCGAAAAGGGATCAGTAAAAAACGGCTTAGCTCATTGTTCGGCTGGTGGTTGTCATTAATCTATGTGGGTGGGTACGATTTCATGCCATCACTTTTGTTGAACATTGTTGAAAGCCCTTTGAATTTTGATACTGATTTTTATAGTGGCAGACACACTTGATAAACAAGAGTAAAAAATATACAGGAGGAAATTATTCCGTTGCTGCATAAATACCTGTGTTTATTATAAAACTAACTTTCCGCCCGCGGGTTTACTCGCAGATAAAGAAGTATTTTCCCCTGGTAAAAAGTAGCCTAGGTTCTAATATAGAATTTACCATGTATGCGTGCTAAGTATCATCCCGAAGCGTCCAGTGCGCGAATGAATGAGTAAAAAACGTCGAAAAATTCGCATTTATAATATTTGTAGAATATGATAGTAGGAATTATTGTCTTAACCAGCCAACTTGATAAATTAACTTGAAAATATATATATACACTTGTCTATTTTATTTATAAATATAACCAACGATAAAGTTCTTACAAAAGCCGCAATTTCACATGTGAATGAGAGAGATTGCTATCTGGCTGTTGTGAGGGGCACCGGGGCACCCCAGTTAACCCTTCCATGACTAGCACTGATTCATCTTAACCCGTCAACTGCTGATGGATCAAGATATTAATACCGAAAGCGTGCCGAATCTGGCCAAAAGCTAACCCTTTTCTATGCATATTTAATTTTGACTGCGTAACGCTGGGTCTTCTTGACTGATGAGATGTTTCTTTTCAACTGAAAGTAATTGTCGCTTGGTAATTAAGGAGTATTTGAACCCTCTTCAACACTTTGTAACAGTTATGGAATTTCCTATCATGCAAGTTTAAATTATTACTAGTTACTGCATCATTCCGCTCTTACGTTCTTTACTCTTCTCCTACACAAATGGCCGGACAGAAACTACTTCCCCGTTATTATGGGCGTCTTATAAGTATTATTTTTGCTAAAATGTTTGTTCCTTTGAAACGTTTTATTTGTAAACAAATAAATAATAAAAAAGAAGTGCTATAAAATATCCCTAAGTGTATATTATTTATTTATATAACAGAATTTTTAGCAGCAATAAATTAAAAGTATAAAAGTACCTAATACACAACGCCTGTTAAATTTACACTAGCAAATATTCCGGATAGCGTTTGCTCAATTAAAATTAAACTTGGCTTAAAGTAGTTATTAAAGTTAAAGTAGTGAGTAAATGATAGATTAGATGATTGCGGTAGTAATATTTCGCACGGGTTAAACCATTTTTATTGGATGTAATTGCCCGCATAGCTAATATCATATCCTTTGACCAGTCTGCAGAGTACAGTCATGAAGAAGAGGTTATATGAGATTTTTATGAATCAAATAATTATGGATAAAATAAAACCACAAAAAGGAGCTTACAATTTTTTGATTTAACTTTTCCTAAATGCTTTATTTTCTTTTCATTTAGCACTTGAACTGTATAGATATTATTTTGATATTTTAATTTTGTATGCATTTAAAAAATCTTAATGGAGTTATTTAACAATTTACATTTACCACGTCCACACATAAGGTACCTAGCTAATCAATATATCGGTACACAATATGTAGTCTAATAAAAATAAAATAACAAAAAAGTACGATTTTGACGTGTGTACACGATAAATCAAGATTTGAATCAAATCATTTGACGTCCCAGAAATTTTATATTAGATTTAAAATTTTATCTCATAGTTTTTGGAGCCGACTGTACTTTACAATTTTATTCCGCGTTAATACTTAGCTTGGTAAGGGCGTGTACGCAATTATTAGTATGCAGATGAGCGGAATTAGACTGAAGTTGATCGATTGACGACTTAGACCAGCACAATACGCCCGCATCGTGTTGTTTAAACTTTGACAGTGGGAAGTGTGCCTAAGGTGTCCACTTATAGAAGACGCGTTGCATAGTTTTAACTAAAGCATTGCTAAGCTTATGTACTATTTTTGTATTTTTAGCAAAGCAGCACTTTTTAAACCAATTCGGTTTAGGAAATAATTCTTACCATACAAAATCGACTTTTACTACGGCAAAAAGTTATTTCAATGGAGTAGGTATTAACCACATAAGAAGGTAGTAACCACAGAAATCACAGTAGGTAGTAATCACAGTAGGGAGTAACCACTTTGGTAGTAACCACATAAAACAAAGTTAATTAACATACGGATAAATAGGTATATTTTATGAAAAAAATAATGAAGTTGCCTTTGCGTTTCAATGGTCTAAGCCTTGCGCTAAATCAGAGGTAAGTATAGTGCGTTCGATTTCTACGGAACAAACAACAATAATAATAATGTGATAGGTAATTAGATTTGCTATACGAAACATAGGTAATAGTTACATGTCTTACGGAAGCTGGTAACATAGTTAGATGTTATCTTAGCATAATTAACGAAAATGCCGTAGTCCGAGCTAATTGTAACTAATTGTGTCATGTCTAGTAGCATCTTAAGCACATCAATGGTAATTACTACAAGACCAACATTTCACGGCAAATAGAGACATATTATGCGATTCAGATAGCCACGATATGAACATTACCACTTTCGATATGGTATTGAATATCTGTTATTTTTTGCCACCCACATAGGTAGGCGATGGCTTTCTTGAATAAAACATAGAACCCAATTAGTTAGGCAGCAAACACTGACTCGGCCTTTACGAGAATTGTCATTATTTATTATGCAATAAATAAGTAGAGAATAACAGAAAAACTTATAAGATGTAAAAATTATAATAATTGAAAATTAAAAGAAAAAATCATTCAAATAGCCCGCCCTCGCCCCAGGAACTAAGGTGCCCATCACACTCTCCGAGAATACCTAGGTGTTTATATTTTGTTTTAATCTAATATTTTTTTGCTTTCTAACTACGCAGCCCACATTATCATACTAAAAAATACGTAAGCTTAATTAATTTGATGGTTCGTCCCATCCATTAAAACGGTAATGTTCACAAATTACTGTAAACCAACGCATCAATCTAGCCACTTATTATTTAGACAGGTCGCTTTGGATATTCTATTAGAATTTTCTGATAAGAAACACGCTATTTTGGTGAATCTAATAAGCCCGATGGTGTAGTGGATAGGGCCGTTACCTCCTGTGCAGGAGATCGTGGTTCAAATCATACTCATACCACGTACCAAAGTGTTTTTCGGTTTCCGAATTGCATATGCACGTTTATTTAATCGGTACTTTTACAGTAAAGATAAACATTGTGCGGAAACCTGGCACACATCTAGGAAGAAATTCAATGGTGATGTGTTAAATCAGGAACCAGTATTTGCCTAAAAAATAATGAAATTAACATTCCCGCACAACTAAATTGTCCCGTGTGTAATGAACATTTTAACACCGGTGGTGGAAGTGTATGGAAAAGAATATCAAAAACAAACTGTTTTTGATTTGGTATTACCGACTTTTCCACATGATAGTAGTCTAATACAATATTTGGATACAATATTGTTAGTTGTTAATTTTAGTTTAAAATTAGCTTTAACTTCGTCGACTCGACTCAATATTTAGAAACTCTACAATTCCATTTGATTTGAATTCCCAACGTTCCCAAGGCAAATTGTTTATCATATGACTAATAGGAAATAATCACAGACTAATTCCATTTTGGACAAATTCGATTGTCGAAAGCTCACTCGATATTAGGGCTGACAATTTTCGAATTGGAATCGTAATGTATTCACCCCAGCACAGTTGAGTGTCGAGTTTAGATGCAGAGGTTGGAAAGGAGCAGAGGACAAAACTGTAAAATGACAAAAATGACGTCAAATATTGAAAAGTCATTTTATAAAACTAATGATATTTTTAATTTCCTTACAAACAATTTATGTTTGACCTACTACTTATTTTATTTTCATGGGGACATTATAAATAGTTTTGTTGTAAATAAATAATAAAGTCAAAATAGTATAATTATCCTGTTTTCAAGATTTTATACATGTGTCTAGCCTGTATGTTTAGCTCCACAGACTAATTTTAATGTTAGCAGCGTGACCACACTTTTTACAAATACATAAAAGACCAACAATATGAGATAACTTATAAGTTGTTTGACATGACGTGAACTTGCAAAAATCAGTTATATTCATTATCATTACCATTCATGAACCCAACATCCTTAAAAAGTAGGAAAGACATAATAACAGATTATCACTCCACTTCTTCCTTTAAAAGTATTCTTTGCTACAGTCTGTTTATGTGTCCAAACATATGGCATTGTTTGCAGACGAGAGATTTTAGATATAACTGATACCTCAAATTTCAAATGGGGATTAGAAAAAGGATACCAATTTGAGGACACTTAATTTTGATACCATACGTACACTACACATCGTAGCTGGGTAACTATCGATCATTCCAATTAATCTAAATTGTTTAAAGAATCTTTCAATAAAAATAAATTATGTCAAAATAAATATAACGTGAGTCAGATAAATCTTTAAATTGAATAAAATGCGAAATGATTTATCACTATTATAAAGAACACAAATCAATATTATATAGAACTGTTAAAATAGGGTTGAACTTTTTTCCTAAGGAAAAAATCCTTCGACACTTTGTGGTACAAGACTAAGGTATGGAATCCTAATTGTTGGCGATCTTATTTTGTAGCAATTTCTTATTGGTATCTGAACAAGTGAGTATTCATGTTCAGTAACATTAATCGACAAAGATTACCCTCGGAGCAAGAATTATTTATTAATATTCAGTCAACTAGCCGAAAACGAAAGGGGTGAATAAATTTAATACGACGACAAAGTGTCGCGTCGATGGCAGTAATGCGTGAACAATTTGATAATTAATACCCTGTATCTCATTTGCAAATACAACCAACAAATATTTATATAGCATGTTAAAAAGGCTGCCATGGAAAACAACCTTACTCGCATTTTCACTATAGAAAAACGCCAGAAAATAAACAGAGAGAAAAATATAGCATTAATATAATCTCTGCGATTATCAATTTTATTTTCAAAATAAAGCAGACATCCGCATTGGCAATTTATTTATGTCTTCCATTAAAAGCACCAGTATTGTAGCTCACTAAAAGTGTAATCAAATAAAAATATCACAGACGGATCTTCAATATTCATGAAGAACATAACCACGAATTATTGTACTGGTACAGGAGCAATATTTTTCTCAATCACCATTAGTCCGTATCTACGAGCCTACCGACCTTTTCACTGCATGATAGCAGCATGCATTCTACCTCTGTTACCCTAAAAGCTTTCGCCGAACTCTTTGCACACTGAACCGATTTCGATCTTAAATTCATCTACTTACAGTCTATGTTTGATCTGTAAATAAACATCTCTTTGGTCAAATTCGGTTTTGCTGTCATTTCGCAGTAGAATGCGGAATATGTCGGCACTTCACTTTTATTGTATCAAATAATAGGGGCGCTCTTATAGCCATTATCACGTGTTTGATCTAAAATGATACTCAGTTCGGCATGCACTCTGACAAGGGGTGTCTTTTTCTATAGATTTACTTGTGGCCGTGCCAAATTTTAACCCCTATCAAGAATTGAATCAAATTTTTGAAATAAATAAGGTCCCGGTAATCCAAGGTTAGGGTGATTGGGTGTATTGTATCGGTGGTTTCATAATACCAAATCCGTCAATGTATGGTGACAGAACTTTTTATGAAATTCAAGGCGTTCATTGATTATTATGATATGCGATTGAATGAAATTTCTTAAAGTAGGTTTTTTAAAGATCTTTAATATTAGGAACTGTTTTGTTTTTATTAATATGTACTTGTATATTGATCAGTGATCAAGATTTAAATGTCACATAGAGTATTCAGAAACTATGCCTGTTCAGCCGGAGTAATACTACAGATCTAAGTCAAATCTAAGCATACCTATTGACAATTGAACTCAACTTGGCTGAAATTCTTACGACTTCGCATAAAGCAATACTTTCAAGTATGATTTTGCCTCCATAATCCATAGATTTCACGCTTGAAAGGAGACTTGAAGACAATAAAGTAAGCTAACGGAGCGAACGATAACGCCCAGCCATTTGGACCATTCAAACTTGGCTTCAGATCTCAAGACATAACCATTTCCTATTCTCGTACGAGTATCATCCGTCGACAGAAACTAGTCTGCAAACTGACGTGCGCAATCAAAACACAATACGTTATAAATGGCTCGCATTATATCGCAACTCCGCTGTTTTCGCTTTCCCCTCCGCGACTTTTTTGCGAAAACAACCTCTATCATCTCTTTAATAAAGACGTTTTACACGAGCTCCGTCTGCAAATGTAGCTTCACAAATTGTATATCTTGGCTTCTCAACTTTGCCCCATAACCATCCCGCTGCGATAGGTAAAGAGAAGCAATGGTTGTCAATAAATTTTGTCGCTTTATGCATAGTTTGCGGGTGGCGTCGTCTCACATGATTACTTTGACGTTCGCATTACGTGAAATATAAATACGGCAATATTTTATTCAGTCTGCCGTAACGTTTTCCAAAAACAAAAATAAGCTGCTCGTATGCTTGCTGCGGTACAAAAAACATGTTTCGATAAACAAAACAGTATTCAAAAACACAGTTGTTATTATCACACTCGGAAGCGGCAATCAAATCACCAATTACGTTGGATGGCTCGATAAAATTGACACACATAACAAGGGAAGGCTTTTTGTTAATGAATGAGCTTGTTTAAATAAATGGTCTCTGGGTAAAGTTAACCCCAAGCACGCACGCGGGTAATGGCAGGTCCTCATAAAATATGCACTTGTCAGCCACGCTAGTAATTTTGTAGGTGTCTTAGGACATGCTTAGTTGGATAGACTATTTGTATCGAACTATTCATAAAAGGTAAGTACAAAAATAAAAATATTTAAATTCCTTCCTTAGTTATTATTTCTTTATGAATCATCATCCTACTTGTAGTTTTAATAACATATTTGAAATATTTAGGTTACAAATCTTATCTTTCAGAACCTTGAGGCGATTTTACCAATTTATACAGATAAGTATAATCGAATCCAGAAGTTGACGCAAACATCGTTTACAATGGTATTCTATGACAATCAATCAAAAATTATTCTGACGGTCTATCGGTCATAATTTTTGTAAAGAGGGAAAATTTTCCTCCCGCGGGCGGCCACGTTTCCTTTGAGAAAGCCACGTGGCACACAAATTGCTTGATACCAATTTTGTAAGGATAATTCCATGGAATCCAACCGTTTTGGTCACTCGAGTAGGTAATTGCGTGTTTTCAAATTGTTGTGTATTTAGGAAGATAATAGGGACGAAAAATATTTTGTTCGTACCTATCTAATTTTCTATAGTAACAGCCAAAATAAAAATAAAAGAATTAAGAACTCCGAACACAATATTTGCTATTACATAATTTCTGTCAGGAATCTGAGGTTTCTAATTCCAGTTATGAGATTTGCCAAATTATTCATAAACAAAATTGATACGTGACCATATCTTAGTGAAATTAAACGTCACACCAACAATACTACACAATCAATTAAATTTTATACTCTGAGTCGCTCCCTCGCATCCTATTGTTTGAATTAACGATAGTCATTATGAAGTGAAACGGTTTATGGTTTGTTATGACTAACGTATATGTATAACTGGTGGTGATGGTGGGCAGATAAAATCTATTTGGTAATAGAAATTTAATGCAAAACAAAATCTAAATTGCATGGTACTATAACCACATTCATTTGCACTGCACTGCCTTTACCCAACTTTTGTTTCTAAAATACAGTCTTGCAATATCACAATAAGGTGACAGTAACTACATAGGTATATAAGTACTGCAGTGACTCAGTTGGTAGAATGATCAAATGACAATAAATTTGAATTCTTTGAAAGTTGATTTTAAAAATTATCATATTCATATTTAAGAATTTCAATAACTTTGAGGAAAAAAAACCTGTAATTTGTTGACTTTTTTTCTTTCTTTCTAGTTGCATTGCCTAATAGAAGGTTATGTTCTACGCTCGTTTGAAGTGTCATCTTCAATCTGTTATTGTCATCAATTTCAATCTGAACCACTCCGAAAATATGAATAATGATTAATTAGGGGGCAAGTTGGAAAAATCGTGTTAATTAACGATATTAATGATAAGGACGGACGCACCAGAGTGGAAACGAAGGGTACCACACAAATTGAATAGGTACAGAAGAAGATGGTATTCAAAGATATAATGAATAAAATAAGTAGGTATTAAGTTTGTCAACTTGCATCCTTGTGACTTATTAGAACCAAAACTTGGAGACCAGTAGGCATGTTTTTTAAATTGCAGTATATAGCTTAAATGTTGTCGTAATATTAATTATTAATCGATTGAATTACTTTTTTTGAATCTTGAAATAGAAGATTGATTGACTTGATGAGACTACGAAACTCATTGGTGGCGTCAATCCGTAGCATGCCATGATAGCTATTATAGATCAAACAACAAGGTTGCATGCATAGTGTAAGATCAATCAAAAAATACAGCAATATACAGATAAATGCTTTCATTCAGTGAATCTGTTTTTCCATTGCATAAGTTTATTGCATCAGATATAAAGATAGAAGTACGTCATACATCAGATTCCCAAATTTAACTAATCTCATAACGCATACATGAAAACGGTCATCAACCAAATTGTGTTTCCCGTTATGGCTAATAACGAAATGAGGGCGTCTCAGCGGGAAGGACGGGTCAAGTTTCTATAGCGCCAAAAACCAGAAACACTACCCTTAGGACCAGTTTGCATAAAGAGAGCCACGCATAAAATCTTACGACACTTTCTGACAAATACCATTTTCATGTAGGTCTGAGTGTACAATTAAATTGAGCACCTTATTGCGCTGGCGATAGATGTCACAATTCATGATAGTTATTGTGGGAGTCGCAAGAAAATCCTTGGGGAGGGTTAGTAAAATCATTACTGTGAAACTCGGAGCAGAGCGTACCGTTTAAATTAAACGTAGGACAATGGTCAGCGGCGTCGAAACCGCGTTTAACGATCTTGATCCTAAGTTATGTGAGGATTAGCCCTATCTTAATATCTTCCAGCATTAACAAGGGTTAGCTGTGACCAGATAGTAGGTACGGATGGATGAGTGTAGCCGTGATTGAGGAGAATGAGGGGTTTATGAAGGATACATATACATACCTACATTATAGAAACACAACAATACAAATTATTTTTCAAAATAAAATTTTCTCAAGGTTTGTATTGGTGTTTTTATACTGGATATTAAATGGTACCAAAAGAGTTTGTTTACTAATTGATACCAAACTGAAGTACCTACTTGACTTTTTCCGAAAATAATACAATATAATTTTATATTGCGATATAGATAGTAAAAATCATAATAATATAATGATTATTACAATATTTTTTATAATCAAACAAAAGTATACCTCTTTCCTCCTCGTGTTAAGTTTGTAGCAAACGCAGGGCATAACTAGGTACATCGCGTTGCTGTTGTACATTTACCAGGCGCTTTGCAAAATTCTTTATAAGGAAAAGCTTTCTTTTCCCTTTTTTTAAACAACCTACTATTTATTAAACAATTGATTTGGATTGAATATAATATGTTACTGCGTATTTTTTCAGTGTTATTTTTACACATACATTAACTATACCTATAGTTATTATATCACATACATTAAGTATAATGTTTATATAATAAACATAATTACTTAATTTACTTCTTATGTTTTTTTTTTTAATATTTATCTTCAGCTTATTTCACAGTGGAAAATTAGGAAAATACCGTCAAGCACTGGCGGTCCTGTACTATACGATTATGACTAGTCTAAACTACATAAAATGCATAACCCCTCAAATCTCGGTGTACTTACATAAAATCCTGAATCTCTTTTGCAAAGTTATTAATGATGTACATTTATATCTCATTGTATTATATAATACATTCGTCAACGTTTACACTTCCAAAATGATTTAATGCGACTTGAGATAGTGGCCAGGAGTTAATAAACCTAGTAACTAGTTCCTCTTGGAGATATAATTGGGTTCCTTTGGCAAAGGGTCTAATCTAAATCATCTAGACTTGAACTTATCGAAAATCGCTGAGAAGATCGTGTACTACTGCAATATTGATTAATTTTGTAAAACATACTTTCTTAAATAGAAGATAATAAAAATTTAAATTGGAGAATTATCAGAACAAAGAAATCCCTAAATACCATGCTGAAAATGCAAATATTGTTATAGTAATCTTGATTCACGATATTACAATAAAAAAAAATGCGAGAAAATAAATACAGGTCACATTATTTATTTTAGGATTTCGTTTCAACTCGCGCTTAGCCTATTCTTTGTGATGAATTGTGGACATATTTTAACGAGTGACTCTTTTGAATTTTGAAATTCTCTGTGACAAGGGGAGTGATTCTTTGTATATTTTGTGATATTGTGAAGACATAAGGTCTGTAAGGGGATGCAAATGTAATTAATTTTCAACATCACTAGCTGGTGATAAATCTTTCAAATAAAGACCAAACACAGTAAATTTCTATTAGAATCCGAAATAAAAAGATTTCCTGTAAATGTAATATAATTTGAGCCATATCTAAACTAATATTTTAAAAAGGAATTATTTGTATTTTTGCATGTATGTCTCAAAATCCACTGGACAGGTTTAAAAAAAAACTTTTACCTGTGGAAAGCTACGTTCACCTTAAGTAATATAGACTACTAATTTACAGCGGGAAAAATCTGATTCCCAGGAGAAAACTCATTAAGCCGTGTGTGAAGTTGCGGTGAAAAAAATTCTGGTCATTTGTATTTTTACATTTACGAATCAACTCTCTCATCTTATTTCGCCAACAAAATATAGTTTTTGAGAGAGTCTCTCTAGAGAAATTTATACTCAATTTTATATAAGTATTAATTCATTGACCAAAACTCCTTAAACACCATGACCCAATAAACCGCCACTGATCAACTTTTCCAAAGTATTAATTACAGTTAAAAGTAAATCCTCTAATTTGCAAAGCAAAATTTTCAATCTGACTAAATACCCCGGATTACTGGGGTGTTTTATAATCTCTTGCCCCCTTCCTCTATTTCGTTTAAGATATTGTGGCTTACGCCTATACCCTAATAAAGCAGTGTCAAAAATTCCTGCTACCCTCTAGATGTCTGTTAAAATAATTATGGTAGATAGGTGATGCACGCGATGTAAGCTGTTTTTGCGTTTTCTTTGACTAGACAATGGAAGCAATTCGGAACGAACACGACTTACTTTTTTAACTAAATTTCAATTGAAATTACTGTCACCCCTTTCTTTTTTCGTTCTCTCACAATAGAGAAAGTAGGTATGGACTTACATTAGTTAAAACGTGTCGTGTCTTTTGCAACGCCGAATTCCTACCTGGTTTGTAATTACACATACATTTACAAATTCTTTTTTTTTTCGACGTAATCAAAGCAAAACACAGCTAGGCAGGCGCACACCATGGAAACTAATCGTCTGCAACATCGTTGGTTATTATTCAGTGTAGATAATGTCTCTCAATATTTTTATTTTTACGAATCTATTTTACCTACTTATTAACCGAATGTCTGCCAGACAGCATTTTAATTTAAAAAAACTAATTACAAATCCCTTGTATAATCCCCCCCGAATAGAGATGGTTGATAATTTGCTATAATCCTCCCGCAGCCTGTGACAAATGGTGTTAATAAGAAACCTGTCGCGGTGGATTAGGCCCTGTTAATTACTGTTATCATTGTCACTGTTCGCGGGTGACGTCATAGTATGACATTGGGGTTCATCAACCCCTTCAATCACTAAATGGCAACAAAATATTTTAAAAAAATGATGTTTTAAAATTTGATAATTTTTGATGACAAAAATTAATATGCCTCATTATTTTCTGTAAGACTGGACGATTGTTGAGGCTTAAATTATATCTAGTCGTAGTCTGTTGCGACTGGTATGGTATAGAATACCTATATGATATCCATATTAAAACGCGTAACCCCATCTATGCACAATTCCAGTGCACCGCAAATAAATACACGTTTTATTGACAAATGCGTATCGTTCCCGGCCCTGATATGATTGAGCTGCGTCCAGCTGGACAAATTTCTTCCATTTGACCTCCAGAGCATCACATTTGTACCGGTCAGCAAGATAGAGGGAGCTATTAGTACGATATAGTTTTGATTTACTAGCAATACTGTCTGTATTCTGCTGATAAAGAGTCGCTTCAGTAATTTTAGTATAGTTTTTCAACCCACTAGACTAGAAATACAAGTAATTAAATATTATGCTCTCTCTGATTTTATTTTTGTCAACATTATAAGCTAAGATCATATCCTGTTATTAGTAAATTAGGCCCGTATTAATAATCAGCTCTCAAGAGTGACAGCGAGTTTGAAATCGTATCAGAAATGTCATTCCAGTACAAAATTAGCTGTCAAATCCGCACTCAATATTGCTCTCAATCTTGAGATCCCTTTATAAATACGAGCCTAAGAGCTTAGGTATAAATATAAATTATCTTGAAAACTACACTTTACGGTCTTTATGGGTTACATATTGTAAAACCGAAATTTTTAAACCCAAATTCCATATTCCCGAAAACGGTTCGACTTTTTTTTTATTTCCATTTTTTCGTTTTACGGAAGTTACAAAATCCATATTATTAAAATCCAGAATTTTATTTACCTTTTTTTTCATTTAACCATTGACTTATATCACAGATCAACTTTTTACCACAATAACGAAATCCAACTATAACTTTATTCCACCACTCTGTTTTCCAAGTATATTTATTCCAAAACATTATCTTACCAAAATGTTGAAATCCAAATAAATCTTTTTCTAGATAGAGTTGAGAATAGAGTAAAAGTCAGCTTGCTATAATAAATGCTAAGCAAGCATGCAAGCACGCATGCACGCATACAAGCATGCATGCAAGCAAGCAAGCATGCATGCAATGCATGCAAGCAAGCAATCAAGCAAGCGAGCAGCAAGCAGGCATGCATCACCAGCAACCTAACCCTCGAAGGGTATGTCGGAAGCGAAATGGGCTCGCTGCGCTCGCCCATCCTCGCTTCCGCCATACCCTTCGAACCTAATCTATCCGTGTCGGGGTGCCCCGAGTCGGTTCTGCATTGAAATTTTGAAATATGCGGTTTATTTTCTGTCTACTAATTCATTTGGGAATTGTAACTTTTGGCTATTGACATTGTGGAAAAATTGCTTGTTTGTATGCATGATGCATGCAAACAAGCAAGCATGCATGCATGCAAGCAAGCAAGCAAGCATGCAGTCAAGCATACATGCAATCAAACAAGCAAGCGAGCAGCAAGCAGGCATGCAGGCATGCATCACTAGCAACCTTACCCTCGAAGGGTATGTCGGAAGCGAACTGGACTCGCTGCGCTCGCCCATCTCGCTTCCGCCATACCCTTCGAACCTAATCTATCCGTGTCGGGGTGCCCCGAGTCGGTTTTGCATTAAAATTTTAAAATATGAGGTTTATTTTCTGTCTAATAATTCATTTGGAAATTGTAACTTCTGGCTATTGACATTGTGGAAAATGTTACTTCGGGGTTTAAAATTGTTGGAATATTGATACTGGTTTGAAATGAATTAGTTGTCAGAAGTAAAAAAGGCATTTTAAAAATTAGGTAACAGTGTTTCTGGAAAATGATATTTCTGGAAAATATAGGTTTGGGATTATATTAATATGTCAAACAAATCATCTGTAAAATAACACTACTGGCAACCATTTTCGTGATATTAAAATTCGGAATATAGAATTTCGGAGGTACGATATGTTACCGTCTTTATGACATGTAAATTAAATTATAAAAAAATACAGTTAATTAGCAACAACTATTTAAAATTCGGTAATGCGATCGCATATGGATTCTTTCTTAAGGAAAAGGAAAATTACATAATTTTATTATAATACCTACTAAGTAAAAAAATCTAATTGAATTATAGGGCACTAAACATGATACACGTAAATTAGATACCATGTAAATGAATATAAAGCGATCCACCACTTTCCATTTTCTAAAGACCTTTCTAATTCAAGTTAATGATGTTCCAAACAAAATCCTACGTAGGGACCCTTATGTCCAATCGAGTAGGGTCCAGTAGACAACAAAAACAAACTCACTTTCAATACACTACGAACCCCTGTCAGCAAAACAAAACGCTTTAAGAATGAAAAATGAAATCAAGTGGACAGTGCCCAGTAGCAAACACTTAAACTATAGACTTGCAATAGTCAAAGATTTTAGAAATAAAAATATGATTTACTTTCAGACTAATAAATAACAACAAAATGTATTAAGCGTGTAATTTTTGCTTACCTATAACAGTTCTGTTATGCACGTTAAAAAATTGACTAAATTGATTTGATAAATAGTTTGGCATTAATTTAAGAAAGAACGCTTTCTCTTAATTTAGGTATGTCACCGTCTGGTGAGGAAGATATTTCCATGGTACCGTCACTATTCTCCTTGGAAGTACCTACCCAATTTGTAAAAGAATAAAATTGTAAAAAATATACAAAATAACGTTTTTTTTATTTGAATACCTTCTACTTCTTAAATGTAATCTAATCACTCCATGATCCAGATCAGTCTTTAAAAGTTTGAACGATTTGGTGATTACGAGTACCTACTCTAATAAAAATTACAGTTTACATAGTTAAATTTTTTTGTCTCGTATTTCTTGTACTCTCTGATTTTGTCGATAAAATTAGGTAAATTAAACGCACTATGCGCTTAAATTACTCTTTGTACAGCCTAAAAGCACTATCACCTACTGTATTCACAAAGTATTATCATTTGCTAGTATACTACAATATTTATTTACGTTGTCCCAAGCCCAAAGCTTCTGTAAGGTCAACATCGGCGCTTGACCATCCATTTATCAGCGGCACTTAACGGAATTTACATAAAATCCGACACATGATTAATGCAGATACGTGATTCTGCGCAGGCCTCAATGAAGATTATTCGCATGTTTATTTGTTGTACACTTGATAAATTATCTGGCCGCAAGTGTAGGACAAGGGGTAAGTTTACCAATTTCGGAAGCATTTTTGACTCGATGTAAGGTTGAATAGAATAAATAACTTGTTTTCTTTTAAAATAACTAAAAAAAAGGAAGGAAAAGAAACAGCGTGCATAGCGCGATAACCTACCATTATTTTAATTATGTTTTTTTATTTTCAGCATAGAGTAGAGGCGTCGAAGATGTTGCTCAAGAACGTTAACTGCCACTTTCGGTACCCTCTACGTGATTTCATGTATTGTGGAGTGCATGACAGAAAACGGACACAAAATAACGTGTAAACAAAGCAGCAGGTGTATACGGTGTAAAAAAATAGTAAAGTTGTATCAATACGACAACTCGAAAAATTATGACAAATACGAACACTCCCGTTCGCTGCTGCCAAACGGAAACTGTAAATCTCGTGCTAAGCCTCCGTCCTCCTAAATAATAGATGAGTCCCGTGTAAAAATCCTACAGGAATTATGAAGGAAGACGTGTCATTATTCATTCCGAATTTGAAATAGTAACTGCGACGCAGATATTTAGCACAAAAAGAGGAAAAGATTTGTTTCATATTTCGATTTACCAAATAGTATGTCAAATAAGTACACTAATATTGGACAGCGTTTTGTTTCATTCTAGGAACCATAGAATAGAGACTAGAAACGAAGACTAATCACGAATCGAAATCAAAATGCTTGGATTTGCAGTAAAAAGAAAAAAAAAACCTATCTTAAAAAAACAGACCACGTATGGCTTAGACCTAATCCTTAGAGGATATATTTGGATCAACGATTTTGGACATAATTAGCATTCAGGAAATAGAATCAAACCATTGCAATACAAAGAAATTACTACAAAATATCCAGTCCAGACGAACAAACCTAATAGCAGTCCACGTGCCCCGAAGCACCGAAGCCCTACCTAAGTGGATTCGTCGCCAAACAGATGACATTCGTTTTTCTCGCATCCGTTCTCTTGTATTCAAATTTGACAATGACAAATCCTCGGTCATTTCCGCTTGCGGTTCGCAACCGACTCGGATGTTCATATCATTTATATTCATTCGGAATTCGCGTGGCTTTTGTTTGAGAGATAAGTCAAAGATGGTTCGCAGAGGGTGTAAATTAAAAAGGGCGGTTGTCCGTAATGATTCCATTTTTCAAATGCATAAAAGTTAAGTGTATTAAAAATTGTAACCCAACAAGTTTGCGTTTCCTAACAACTTAAAATACGAGTAATCGAAGTGAAAACGCATACGGCTTAAAAGCCGAAAACAGGAAAATCTTACGAGTGGAGCCTACATTACCGTGCTAAGCGATCCGTTATAAAATCACCCTTCGGGACTCAAACATCCGTATGTAAATGTTATCGTGAATTTATTGTTATAACTTCTCTTCAGCTAAGTGATATTCGAGATTTTCTCCCAAAATATGCTCCAAGCGTTTTCCCTATTTTATACTAACCTCACCAATTTATGGAGACCTGTCGAGTATACTATAGAGTGCACTTCATACGCCCGAATTTAAATAAACCCCGGCTTGGCGTGAGGTCCGTAGAATTTGGTTTATTATTTCAGTTTCACAACAACATTTTTTTTCCTATTTTTCAGGTAGCTTTTTGCTATGTTTGTTATTTTTAAAAGTTATACATTATTACGGCAGATTACGCACAATAACCTGTATTATCTGAGAAAAATGGAACTAAGTGTTATATCACTTACCTAAATAAACTGTAGAATGGAAAATCTTTGCATATTTTGTCGCTTTTATTGTGTCTAAAGTAAAACGTCTTAATGCATTATTGCAAAACATTGAAAATAAAACGTTCGACACCATCAAAACACTCTAAACAATAAATTAAAGCCAATATACATGCTAATGTGTAAGGAAAATCTACATCTTCCTTATAGCTCTTACGAACACGCAACTATATTCAAAAGTATCTAATTTTGGATATGGCATTCTCCAAGAGTTTTATCTATGTATGTTAAGCCTGATGATTTGGCGCTTAAAAGTATATTGAGTTAATATAAACCATAAACCAATTTTTTTATAAAAACTAAATTTCATAAGGTATTATTTCTTACAATATAGATTTACTGCTGAAAAACATGCAACCATAGGGCGCTTTTCCACTAGACGTCACGTCAACGGCAACGGCGACGGCACGGTACCGTCGACGATATCGTAGGTGAGATAATGTATGAAAATCAATGAAATTATATGACACGCTTTTCCACTTGACGGCACGGCACCGTCACGGCATGTCATCGATTCCCATAGATATTGTCACGTGGTCTCGCCGTGCCGTCGCCGTTGCCGTTGACGTGCCGTCTAGTGGAAAAGAGCCCTATAATATCACGAAAAAAGAAACATCGAGGGAAAAAATTATTTGGGATGACATTTTCCTTGCATCATAATCTGTCATGAGCGCCTGATCATTATTTCTAAACACTCATATTGCATTTGAATTAGGTAGGATAAGATGGGTGCGATTCATTTGACATAAGAACAAAATATCTATTTTTACTTGTCATAACGCTAATTATTTGACATAACGTTTACTTGATATAATACTTAGTTTTTTACACCCTGTATTTAAGTGACTAGCTTGGCTACTCCGTTTTTAACCAAATAGCGCATCCATCCTCCCCACTGAAGTTCGCTCACTCACTAGCGGATCGTCGCTAACGTGTGAGTCGGCTGCCGGAGCGTAACTAAAAGCATTGTAAATTTTACACAAATGCACCTCTCACCACTTGGCTGGCTACATTGAATATTGGAGTCAGCTCGGTAAGATATACTGCTCCCCGAAGGAACATTCCTGTGTAAAAGCTATAAAGACAACAAACAATCGCGGAAATGATCGCGAAATCTTGAGCATGTAAGCAGTAAAAAAATATTATACCTTAACAAAATTTTGAAGTTTACATATATTTTGACATATTTTTATTTCGCCGCATCTAGTTCTGTCTCAATAAAATTGGATATATTATAAATATGACAAAATCCTGAGTTTGGTTTCCATTCAGCAATTACCATTTTATTGCATTTCACTCGGATTCTACAGCAGCCAATGTTCTAGAAAGATATTCTCGATAAAATGATTGGTAGTTTAGTTCAGTCCCAGAAACAAAACACACTATATAATTACATTTTTGCTATCCACTAAATGAGAATTTCCGATTGTTGCCTAAGGCTGTGTGCGCATAACGTTAGTAGATTGCAATACCACGTCAACGGCCGCAATAGAAGAGACTAATTCAATAGATTAGTTCAGTTGCGGGTAGCTGGACACGGAGAGCAGTAGCAATTTGATCGGAATGCCGCGTGACGTCACTCGCACGCACCGCGTCTAATTACATGTGACATCTGTGCCGATCACGCATCCGTGACGCACACGGTGTGTCTGTATAAAACATTATATTTATAAAAGTAATGAGACACTTACCGCTTTCGGTACAGAATAAAAGGTAATTTTCGATTAGGTCATCATCATGACCTATGAAATTATACATTGGGTGAAATTACAAGCCATTGAGCGATTAATTTACAGTGACAAATGGATGAAATAAATGCCTGCCTATTAGTGCTTATTTTTGATGCATGTTCCTTTTAATTATAGTATTTTAATTCATTAATGAACGTTCCTATAAATACATACGCAGGAGAACATAAATTATGTGTTTCATAAAATACTCTATGTTTTACTAAACATGTCCCCTTAAACACACCGTTATCTACAGTACCTAATTAAATTATTTGCTTTTCCTGGTAAACCAATAAATTCAATAAAATTGATCTATGAAGATCTCTATTTTATTGGATAAGTAGTCAGTCTATAGGGTGAATAGTAAGTATTTTATTTTGTAGACGTATTAAATATTTTCTGGACAGTTAAGTAAATTTTAGATTATAATTTTTAAAATAATTTTATTAGTATTTAAAATTAAATCAAAAATTAATTAATCAAATCCAGTTCATAATCACTTATTACAAAGTCACAAAAAGTGTAAGTACATAATTCGTATGATATTTATATTTATTTTTAGAATATATAAAAGGATGATATTACATTTGTTTCACTACATTTTACCTATACCTACAATATTTCAGATAAAGTTATAAACATGCAAGTATAGGTAACAACAGCTGACAACCTGTCACTATAGCAATACACATGACCATCTGAAATAACCCTCAAAACTTGTCAGACGTGGCGAGATGACCCTTCGGTCGTTTTCGCTCTGCCTACCACATTAGGGATAAAGGCGTGATTTTATGTATGTATGTATGTGTGAGTACTAAAATCACAATGTGTAATCTGATAGGACCCAACACGCCTGACAAACACCTGAAATCAAAATTGAGCTGATGTAGAACATCAAATTTGCATATTTATTCACCAGACCAGCCATTATTCGATTTAGTCAGTTTAGGTGATAGATACATTCTCACTTAGTGTGATTAAAATCGATGGAACCCAAGCGATCGGTTGTGTACCAAATTCATTTATTACATCGCTGTGCTGCTGGCGACCAATGATTGGAAATAATTACTGCCATTTGACTTCGGAATCGCTAGACTACCGTCCATGTTTCATAAAGAGAACAGACGCTTTTAAAACATATGAAACATTTGCATAAAATGGAACAGTTAGTCACTTTTCAAACAGAATGCACAATGAAGCGATTCAGTGGAAGTAATAATTGTTGTATAGCGGATATGACGATAACGATCAGAAGGAAAGCCAGGTATAAAGCGTTTTATAGTGAAACCACTTTAGTGAGAACGACCACCAATCAAAAGTTTATGCTAATGGCACTCTCACATTTTAACTGAAAGACATAAAAATTCAGAGGTGTTTTGCTGAAGGTTTCGACGTTAAGCTAAAGACATGAAATGCTTTCCCGTAGGAAATAATATGGTAAGATCGAATCATATTTTACCACGAAACACCGTTTGACTTGGCCTACTGCATTACCATACATTATCAGAACCACGGCAGCAAACTGAAGGGGAAAGTAGGTAATTACTAAATCCAAACATATCTAGGAAGCAATTGGGTGAACGCAAATTACTCTACTATATAGCAAGCACACATTGGTTTAACTGACAGGTGGAATATTATACAGGGTGCTATAATTAGATACGTCGCGGACATCAACATTGGACTTAATGAGATAGTCGGACGTCGATATTGAAACACGTGTGACGTTACTGCTAATGAGATTTGGCATGACATTTACCTATACAAGTGCAATATGTGACCTAGTAGGAACTAATTTATTGTGTGTAGGTAGAAGGTATGTGTTTGTACCAATAACCATATAGTTACATTAACATGAAAAGGAAATGGTATGTGGTCTACGGCCTAGTGGTCTTTCCTAAACAGCAGCATCAACAGGCTTGACCGATGGTAGGCTGCATGGGCCCAGATATCGTAAAACTTAATTGACATGCAAATGCTTAGAAGTCTTTGCAGGCCCTATAGTGCCTATAGTTATATTTTTTTTTTATAACGTAATCCTTGTTTGGTCTAAGCCTTTAATACCTACTACTGATTGCATTTTCCATAAAAATCATTTTCGAGTAAACAGTTTATGAAAAAGTATATTTTACTTGCACGGATCACAAATACAGCGGGGTGTTAATTTAATTGCGTCCTATAGCTAAGGGGTTGTTTCAGTAACGCAAAAGGCTCCCATAACAATAAAAAAAATATATCCTACACGAAAAATTTAAATAAACAATAATCGGTAGGATATATTTTTTTTATTGTTATGGGAGCCTTTTGCGTTACTGAAACAACCCCTTAGCTATAGGACGCAATTAAATTAACACCCCGCTGTATTTGTGATCCGTGCAAGTAAAATATACTTTTTCATAAACTGTTTACTCGAAAATGATTTTTATGGAAAATGCAATCAGTAGTAGGTATTAAAGGCTTAGACCAAACAAGGATTACGTTATAAAAAAAAAATATAACTATAGGCACTATAGGGCCTGCAAAGACTTTCTAAGCATTTGCATGTCATTAAGTTTTACGATATCTGGGCCCATGCAGCCTACCATCGGTCAAGCCTGTTGATGCTGCTGTTTAGAAAGACCACTAGGCCGTAGACCACATACCATTTCCTTTTCATGTTAATGTAACTATATGGTTATTGGTACAAACACATACCTTCTACCTACACACAATAAATTAGTTCCTACTAGGTCACATATTGCACTTGTATAGGTAAATGTCATGCCAAATCTCATAGCAGTAACGTCACACGTGTTTCAATATCGACGTCCGACTATCTCATTAAGTCCAATGTTGATGTCCGCGACGATCTAATTATAGCACCCTGTATAATATTCCACCTGTCAGTTAAACCAATGTGTGTGCTTGCTATATAGTAGAGTAATTTGCGTTCACCCAATTGCTTCCTAGATATGTTTGGATTTAGTAATTACCTACTTTCCCCTTCAGTTTTGCTGCCGTGGTTCTGATAATGTATGTAATGCAGTAGGCCAAGTCAAACGGTGTTTCGTGGTAAAATATGATTCGATCTTACCATATTATTTCTACGGGAAAGCATTTCATGTCTTTAGCTTAACGTCGAAACCTTCAGCAAAACACCTCTGAATTTTTATGTCTTTCAGTTAAAATGTGAGAGTGCCATTAGCATAAACTTTGATTGGTGGTCGTTCTCACTAAAGTGGGTTTCACTATAAAACGCTTTATACCTGGCTTTCCTTCTGATCGTTATCGTCATATTCCGCTATACAACAATTATTACTTCCACTGAATCGCTTCATTGTGCATTCTGTTTGAAAAGTGACTAACTGTTCCATTTTATGCAAATGTTTCATATGTTTAAAAGCGTCTGTTCTCTTTATGAAACATGGACGGTAGTCTAGCGATTCCGAAGTCAAATGGCAGTAATTTATTTCCAATCATTGGTCGCCAGCAGCACAGCGATGTATAAATGAATTTGGTACACAACCGATCGCTTGGGTTCCATCGATTTTAATCACACTAAGTGAGAATGTATCTATCACCTAAACTGACTAAATCGAATAATGGCTGGTCCTGTGAATAAATATGCAAATTTGATGTTCTACATCAGCTCAATTTTGATTTCAGGTGTTTGTCAGGCGTGTTGGGTCCTATCAGATTACACATTGTGATTTTAGTACTCACACATACATACATACATAAAATCACGCCTTTATCCCTAATGTGGTAGGCAGAGCGAAAACGACCGAAGGGTCATCTCGCCACGTCTGACAAGTTTGAGGGTTATTTCAGATGGTCATGTGTATTGCTATAGTGACAGGTTGTCAGCTGTTGTTACCTATACTTGCATGTTTATAACTTTATCTGAAATATTGTAGGTATAGGTAAAATGTAGTGAAACAAATGTAATATCATCCTTTTATATATTCTAAAAATAAATATAAATATCATACGAATTATGTACTTACACTTTTTGTGACTTTGTAATAAGTGATTATGAACTGGATTTGATTAATTAATTTTTGATTTAATTTTAAATACTAATAAAATTATTTTAAAAATTATAATCTAAAATTTACTTAACTGTCCAGAAAATATTTAATACGTCTACAAAATAAAATACTTACTATTCACCCTATAGACTGACTACTTATCCAATAAAATAGAGATCTTCATAGATCAATTTTATTGAATTTATTGGTTTACCAGGAAAAGCAAAATAATTTAATTAGGTACTGTAGATAACGGTGTGTTTAAGGGGACATGTTTAGTAAAACATAGAGTATTTTATGAAACACATAATTTATGTTCTCCTGCGTATGTATTTATAGGAACGTTCATTAATGAATTAAAATACTATAATTAAAAGGAACATGCATCAAAAATAAGCACTAATAGGCAGGCATTTATTTCATCCATTTGTCACTGTAAATTAATCGCTCAATGGCTTGTAATTTCACCCAATGTATAATTTTCATAGGTCATGATGATGACCTAATCGAAAATTACCTTTTATTCTGTACCGAAAGCGGTAAGTGTCTCATTACTTTTATAAATATAATGTTTTTACAGACACACCGTGTGCGTCACGGATGCGTGATCGGCACAGATGTCACATGTAATTAGACGCGGTGCGTGCGAGTGACGTCACGCGGCATTCCGATCAAATTGCTACTGCTCTCCGTGTCCAGCTACCCGACAACTGAACTAATCTATTGAATTAGTCTCTTCTATTGCGGCCCGTTGACGTGGTATTGCAATCTACTAACGTTATGCGCACACAGCCTTAGGCAACAATCGGAAATTCTCATTTAGTGGATAGCAAAAATGTAATTATATAGTGTGTTTTGTTCTGGGACTGAACTAAACTACCAATCATTTTATCGAGAATATCTTTCTAGAACATTGGCTGCTGTAGAATCCGAGTGAAATGCAATAAAATGGTAATTGCTGAATGGAAACCAAACTCAGGATTTTGTCATATTATAATATATCCAATTTTATTGAGACAGAACTAGATGCGGCGAAATAAAAATATGTCAAAATATATGTAAACTTCAAAATTTTGTTTAAGGTATAATATTTTTTTACTGCTTACATGCTCAAGATTTCGCG
>JARACY010002833.1:0-38799 GCA_029255725.1 Scrobipalpa atriplicella
GTACCTAAGTAGGCCTGACTTAGTTGCATTCAAAACAAACTACAACAAACTCCATCCACAACATTTTGATCCTCCTTCGTTAACTCAAAAGCTTTGTATTCAAACTCGCATATCAGAGACTAACCGACAGACCGCAGGCACAAAGCTGTGTGGCGCTGCAGATAGGCATCTAGGCATTGTACAGTTGCCTAGACTGGGACCTAGCCTGCCTAGGTCCAGGTCTCGTTAATAGATTCGCGTATCTGTTGTGCAGACGTGTTTGATACTAGATTTATGGAAGTTGATGTGTTTTGTGTGTTAGGATTTATATGCTGGCCTTTTACGTTATTGTTTGAAATGCTAGAAAAGCTACTTAAGATTGACGTATGAATGTAGGTATGTATACTTAAATAAAATCCAACTTATGATTATGTTAAATAACAAATCTAAGCAGGAAATGAACCTGTGTTCTTGGATATCGTTCCATCGCTCTACCAAGATCTACTGCAGTCCGTATCCAAAATGGTGTTTCTTTTTCTTATAGCGTCAATAGTACCTAATCGTCAAAACCTGTCAAAAGTATTTAACATAAAAAAAAGATTCTCAAATATTTCTTAGTGATTTTTCTACTACAAATCTTCATAAATATTATTAACAATTGATAAAGAGACAGTTCAAAACGACTGTATCCGCCGCCCGCCCAAGTCAGCCGCCCAAAGCAAACCGCTAGCCCTGCGTCAACACATGCGATGTAAACACACGCACATACGCGTGCGTCAAGTGATAACTGATAAGCTGGCTACTGATAAGAGCCTCAGAGCTTGTGAGGTAGATAGGACGATATTTCTGTTTTTTTTTATTGAGTTCAACTTAATAAAAATTTTACAGAAATACAAACTCTTTCTCTGATTCTGTCAAGAGCAAATAAAAATACTTAAAAAAACTATGACCTACAAAGCTTTAGAGATTACTGTTACCCGCAATTGGAAGTTATAATTTTGACTAAGGTACTCTTTTGCTGTGCGTGTATGAAAGATAATGAAACTTATCGTTGATCGATATTATTTCAGATATTTTTACAGACAGAATAAAGATTGCAAAATAATCAAGCTACAATGCTACAATGCCTAATTGTAAAATAATTAGAGGAATTTAAGTCTTTGTCGAATTAATGAGAATTCAATAAGAAAAAATTGAGAAGTAATACTATCTAATCTATATATCTGTTCAAACGAATTTTTGATTTTGTTTTGATTTAAAGGTTAAATTAATCAATGACAAAAATTATATATATCTTTCGTCTTAACCTGTCATAGTCTCTTCGACTACAAAGCGTGGCGTCGTCACGCGAACGCACTTCATAAACTGCGCCTACGGGTGGAAAAATGGGAGGGAATATGGAAATGTAAGTAGTTGATGGTATTTGTCATCATGTGTTTACTGTGTTTTGTTATAAATTGTATGCGGCACATTAGTTCTGTGCTCTATAGACTGGAGTATGTAGAGTTATGCAGTACTTTTAGTTAGAGTATTGAGACACATTATTATTATAATGAGTTTGTTAAAGCTGCTTGTAGAGGCAGGTTACACATGGCTTAGAATATAAAGTTAAAATCTTGTATAAATATTTAGTATCAAAGAAATTTTTCATATTTCTGTGAAAGGTTCTCAAAGTTATCAAAAATTCCGTTATATTACCATTTCCTTCCAATTCGTAGATAAAGGCGGAAGTAGTGTATTCAGTAAAATATTTATGTAAATTCTTTGCATATTTTATCAGCACGCAATCACAAACCATGATAATCATACTGACACTCTTTTACCTGTCACAACATAGGGGTTAAGATTATTAAAACTAAAAAAAAAAAACGAAGAGGATTTCACACTAGATTTCCGGCTCTTGTGGTTATTTTCCTGCGGTAAGAAGTAACTTGTTTAGGCCCGTATTGATAATTAGTTCTCAAGTGTGACAGCGAGTTTGAGTTCGTATCAGAAATGTCAGTTCAGTACAAAACTACCTGTCAAATCCATACTTAATATTGCTCTCAATCTTGAGATCGCTTTATAAATACGAGCCTTAATGAGTAAAAAGTAAGGCACGTTAAAAGTGGCTTTCATAGTTTGTGAAATCGGTCTAGCATTTTTTTGAGATAACAAACAAACGTACACATCTAGTCTTAAGGGTGTTCGATGAGCTAATGTTCATCATGGCCACTTTTTGTACCAACTATCGACAACTTCCATGCTGGACTGGGAGAGATAGAAAAAACATAGAATGTGCCAGCTGCATCTCCTCTCGGGCATGCTGTAAAGCTAAGGGATTTGAGGGTTTCGGTATTGTAATTTAGGCGATGGGCTGACAACCTATCACTATAGCAATATACAGATCTATCTGGAATAACCCTCAAAACTTGTCAGACGTGGCGGAACGGCCTTTGTTAAGATCGTTTACGCTCTGCCTACCCCATTAGGGATACAGGGCAGGCGTGATTCGGGACATTCAACGCTTATATATTTGGATAGATTACAAAATTAAAAATTACTTGCGATTTGCGCAAAACGTAAAAACATTCTTGAAAATATTTGTATTTGAGACACAATAAATTTATTAGGTACTTGTGGGGCCTTAAGCCAACTTAAGTACCTTCACAAAAACCAAGATCAATTAGAACAACCAGCAACTCCTGAGTCGCTATCAGGACTGAACTAAAAGCTCGTTATCTCAGGCATCTGGTACCATCTGCGCCGGCGCAGCTCTCGACACGTGTTCCAGATAACATGCACTTGTAGTACACACACATACACACACACTCACATAGTAGAAGTAGAGATTCAGTTACCTTAACTTTGTAATAACGGCCTCCACGGTCGAGTGGTGTGAGCTTTGGGCTCCCGATCTGCAGGTCATGGTTCGATTCCAACACAAAGTTGGCTAAATATTAATAGGACGATTTGGATCACTAGATTGTCTGTCTAGAAAAACGATTCGGTACTTCAAAGGCTTAGTTCAAAGGGTGGTGAATGGTAGCAATTCGGCGTTGCAAAAGACACAACTTAAGTAGTAAAACTCTATACCGCTCCCTTTCTATCACGAGAAAACAAAAAGGAACGGCAATAATTTTTGTTGAGGTTTAGTTAAGTCGTGTTTGTACCGAATTGTTACCAGTGATAGCCGCACTCCAAACTTTATAATAAACCAAGAATTCTGGAAAAACATGTCTTACCAGCCTACAGTTAAACATTGATTCGGTATTGGGCTAATAGGTTACACAGTATAACTTTTATCAACCAATGAGCGTCCGGAATCTCGCCACCTCCTTTCAAGGAGAAACTGCATATTGCAGTTGCACAAGATGCAATTAAATCGATGCACCGGTATTGGTTAGTCACTAGGTGGGTAAATTGTGATCAGTTTAAATTTAAAATGATTGTTTTTTTGATGACAATGAACAATTTTCCTTATGAACTCATTCGCAAAAGTTCCTATCGCGAAGATACATTTCGTTGTGCCAAATCGAAGTGAACCTTTTGGCATAGTGAATAAAGTTCCTTATTGTGTATCACGTTCTTGAAAAGTGCACGCCGCGTCGCGTCGCGTATTTTCCCGGTGTGAACTGCTTAAACCTTCAATGTAAACTTTATCAAAGTTAGTAAGAAACATACATACATACATACATAAAATCACGCCTTTATCCTAATGGGGTAGGCAGAGCAATAACGACCTAAACATAGGTCGTTCCGCCACGTCTGACAAGTTTTGAAGGTTAATAGGTAAAGATGATGATTATGTATATTACCATAGTGACAGGTTGTCAGCCCATCGCCTAAATTGCAATACACTGAAACCCTCGATTCCCTTAGCTGATTTTTACAGGATGCACGGTAGGAGATGCAGCTGGCACATTCTATGTTTTTCTATCACTCCCAGTCCAGCATGGAAGTAAGAAACGCCAAACAATAACCACTTTGACCCAAATAACAACACGAAAGGCGCCAGACCTTAGCAGGTTTTGTCCAACAAAGCCTATTAAACCGTTCTAAGAGCACTCAAAAGCATATCTTCTCAAAACCCGACCAGACTCCACAGAGCAGATAACATGCAGACAGACAGATAGGAAATCTCTTGCGCTATCTACCAACGCATATAAAATTGAAAGCAAGCTTATCGAAAAGGCTTGAGTGTGGTCACTTATGGCTTACGGCCAAAGATAAATAAATATATAGCTGTTTTTTATGCAGCGACGATTTTATTGATGTGCTTTTTAGGTGAACATGTTTTTTTTTGTGTAATTAGTTGACTCATAAGTTCGTGGTAGGTAAGTCTTTGAAAGTCTAGAGCATACTTAATTTTACTGTAATATTGCTATTGAAATTAAATCGAAAAAGTTAAATAAGAATAATCGCGAGTGCTTAAAAAGTTATAAACGTAAAAGAGTTTCTCAAAGTTTACTGAACAGCGAGGTATTAAAAATTTGAGTTTTATGGTAAAGGAATAAATGAAACGGTGATCCAAGGACGCAGGTCCACATAACCTCACCGCACCGTACCTAGTACCATCCGTCGTAATTATAATTTGATTTACCTATCTCTTTAAAATTTTATCAATTTATAATATTTCGTCCATCTTATTACAAATTGAAACATCTCTGATTGAAGTCGACCAATCCGTAATGTGTCTACGTGGTCGAATAAGACCGCCGATCGCCCTATTCCAGAGAAGGTTCGTGTCACTCGGTGCGGACACATGTTTATGAGCTGATGATGACATCACTGACTCCTTCCATCTCTTAAAAAAAAAACCATTTATCTCTTAACAATTATTTATCAATCTCTTTACAGTTTATTTGATGAAGATACAAACAATCCTGCGAACACAAGAAAACTAAACTTAACAATATTAGGTAAGACAGAGTCAACAATAGATCGTATCTCCTGCTTTAGAGCTGGCAGTAATGGTCCGCTAAGTGGTCTCATTTACAGAGTACCACCCCACTACAGACTACAGAGGTGCTCAAAGTTCACTGCACAGTAAGACATAAAAAAAAATCGCAACTAACCAAGGAAAATTCCGAGATAAATGTCCTAAACTTAATAATGTGCACTTGTATCGATTTGTAATACCTACCTATTGATGTTAGTTAGGTTACCTAATGAAAATTAATTTAAAATATTTTCTATATGTGTGTGTGTACGAGTATGTTTTCAATTTTTTTACTGTTTATTCGGCTGAAGTCAAGGACGGTTAAAATTATCGCACTTTGAGAATAACTGGAAAGACCCTGTGTGATATACTGTACCTCTATCCTATCTTATGGTATCTTTCTAATTAAAAATATTTATGTTCACTTTAAATCAATAAACTCTTAAAGTCTTCTAATTATTATTTCAAAATTCAAAGAAACGAATTCTTCTTCTGCCGTGTGGGTTTCGAGTCGATTTACCCGATGAACCCTGGATGTCATCGAATTAAAAACGCCCTTACCGAATAAATCGTTACAGTGTAAAAAATATGTCAAAAATCGCAGCTCTCTGAAACTCCGCTCCCCCGAGTTCTGAAACTCCCGAAACAGTCCTTGCAGATAACGCGTTTCATCAACACCCCATGTAGTGATATGAACTTATCCGTGTGTTTATTTATCTTTGGCCGTAAGCCATAAGGTGACCACACTCAAGCCTTTTCGATAAGCTTGCTTTCAATTTTATATGCGTTGGTAGATAGCGCAAGAGATTTCCTATCTGTCTGTCTGCATGTTATCTGCTCTGTGGAGTCTGGTCGGGTTTTGAGAAGATATGCTTTTGAGTGCCTTAGAACGGTTTAATAGGCTTTGTTGGACAAAACCTGCTAAGGTCTGGCGCCTTTCGTGTTGTTATTTGGGTCAAAGTGGTTATTGTTTGGCGTTTCTTACTTCCATGCTGGACTGGGAGTGATAGAAAAACATAGAATGTGCCAGCTGCATCTCCTACCGTGCATCCTGTAAAAATCAGCTAAGGGAATCGAGGGTTTCAGTGTATTGCAATTTAGGCGATGGGCTGACAACCTGTCACTATGGTAATATACATAATCATCATCTTTACCTATTAACCTTCAAAACTTGTCAGACGTGGCGGAACGACCTATGTTTAGGTCGTTATTGCTCTGCCTACCCCATTAGGGATAAAGGCGTGATTTTATGTATGTATGTATGTATGTTTCTTACTAACTTTGATAAAGTTTACATTGAAGGTTTAAGCAGTTCACACCGGGAAAATACGCGACGCGACGCGGCGTGCACTTTTCAAGAACGTGATACACAATAAGGAACTTTATTCACTATGCCAAAAGGTTCACTTCGATTTGGCACAACGAAATGTATCTTCGCGATAGGAACTTTTGCGAATGAGTTCATAAGGAAAATTGTTCATTGTCATCAAAAAAACAATCATTTTAAATTTAAACTGATCACAATTTACCCACCTAGTGACTAACCAATACCGGTGCATCGATTTAATTGCATCTTGTGCAACTGCAATATGCAGTTTCTCCTTGAAAGGAGGTGGCGAGATTCCGGACGCTCATTGGTTGATAAAAGTTATACTGTGTAACCTATTAGCCCAATACCGAATCAATGTTTAACTGTAGGCTGGTAAGACATGTTTTTCCAGAATTCTTGGTTTATTATAAAGTTTTGAGTGCGGCTATCACTGGTAACAATTCGGTACAAACACGACTTAACTAAACCTCAACAAAAATTATTGCCGTTCCTTTTTGTTTTCTCGTGATAGAAAGGGAGCGGTATAGAGTTTTACTACTTAAGTTGTGTCTTTTGCAACGCCGAATTGCTACCATTCACCACCCTTTGAACTAAGCCTTTGAAGTACCGAATCGTTTTTCTAGACAGACAATCTAGTGATCCAAATCGTCCTATTAATATTTAGCCAACTTTGTGTTGGAATCGAACCCATGACCTGCAGATCGGGAGCCCAAAGCTCACACCACTCGACCGTGGAGGCCGTTATTACAAAGTTAAGGTAACTGAATCTCTACTTCTACTATGTGAGTGTGTGTGTATGTGTGTACTACAAGTGCATGTTATCTGGAACACGTGTCGAGAGCTGCGCCGGCGCAGATGGTACCAGATGCCTGAGATAACGAGCTTTTAGTTCAGTCCTGATAGCGACTCAGGAGTTGCTGGTTGTTCTAATTGATCTTGGTTTTTGTGAAGGTACTTAAGTTGGCTTAAGGCCCCACAAGTACCTAATAAATTTATTGTGTCTCAAATACAAATATTTTCAAGAATGTTTTTACGTTTTGCGCAAATCGCAAGTAATTTTTAATTTTGTAATCTATCCAAATATATAAGCGTTGAATGTCCCGAATCACGCCTGCCCTGTATCCCTAATGGGGTAGGCAGAGCGTAAACGATCTTAACAAAGGCCGTTCCGCCACGTCTGACAAGTTTTGAGGGTTATTCCAGATAGATCTGTATATTGCTATAGTGATAGGTTGTCAGCCCATCGCCTAAATTACAATACCGAAACCCTCAAATCCCTTAGCTTTACAGCATGCCCGAGAGGAGATGCAGCTGGCACATTCTATGTTTTTTCTATCTCTCCCAGTCCAGCATGGAAGTTGTCGATAGTTGGTACAAAAAGTGGCCATGATGAACATTAGCTCATCGAACACCCTTAAGACTAGATGTGTACGTTTGTTTGTTATCTCAAAAAAATGCTAGACCGATTTCACAAACTATGAAAGCCACTTTTAACGTGCCTTACTTTTTACTCATTAAGGCTCGTATTTATAAAGCGATCTCAAGATTGAGAGCAATATTAAGTATGGATTTGACAGGTAGTTTTGTACTGAACTGACATTTCTGATACGAACTCAAACTCGCTGTCACACTTGAGAACTAATTATCAATACGGGCCTAAACAAGTTACTTCTTACCGCAGGAAAATAACCACAAGAGCCGGAAATCTAGTGTGAAATCCTCTTCGTTTTTTTTTTTTAGTTTTAATAATCTTAACCCCTATGTTGTGACAGGTAAAAGAGTGTCAGTATGATTATCATGGTTTGTGATTGCGTGCTGATAAAATATGCAAAGAATTTACATAAATATTTTACTGAATACACTACTTCCGCCTTTATCTACGAATTGGAAGGAAATGGTAATATAACGGAATTTTTGATAACTTTGAGAACCTTTCACAGAAATATGAAAAATTTCTTTGATACTAAATATTTATACAAGATTTTAACTTTATATTCTAAGCCATGTGTAACCTGCCTCTACAAGCAGCTTTAACAAACTCATTATAATAATAATGTGTCTCAATACTCTAACTAAAGTACTGCATAACTCTACATACTCAGTCTATAGAGCACAGAACTAATGTGCCGCATACAATTTATAACAAAACACAGTAAACACATGATGACAAATACCATCACTTTACATTTCCATATTCCCTCCCATTTTTCCACCCGTAGGCGCAGTTTATGAAGTGCGTTCGCGTGACGACGCCACGCTTTGTAGTCGAAGAGACTATGACAGGTTAAGACGAAAGATATATATAATTTTTGTCATTGATTAATTTAACCTTTAAATCAAAACAAAATCAAAAATTCGTTTGAACAGATATATAGATTAGATAGTATTACTTCTCAATTTTTTCTTATTGAATTCTCATTAATTCGACAAAGACTTAAATTCCTCTAATTATTTTACAATTAGGCATTGTAGCATTGTAGCTTGATTATTTTGCAATCTTTATTCTGTCTGTAAAAATATCTGAAATAATATCGATCAACGATAAGTTCATTATCTTTCATACACGCACAGCAAAAGAGTACCTTAGTCAAAATTATAACTTCCAATTGCGGGTAACAGTAATCTCTAAAGCTTTGTAGGTCATAGTTTTTTTAAGTATTTTTATTTGCTCTTGACAGAATCAGAGAAAGAGTTTGTATTTCTGTAAAATTTTTATTAAGTTTGAACTCAATAAAAAAAAAACAGAAATATCGTCCTATCTACCTCACAAGCTCTGAGGCTCTTATCAGTAGCCAGCTTATCAGTTATCACTTGACGCACGCGTATGTGCGTGTGTTTACATCGCATGTGTTGACGCAGGGCTAGCGGTTTGCTTTGGGCGGCTGACTTGGGCGGGCGGCGGATACAGTCGTTTTGAACTGTCTCTTTATCAATTGTTAATAATATTTATGAAGATTTGTAGTAGAAAAATCACTAAGAAATATTTGAGAATCTTTTTTTATGTTAAATACTTTTGACAGGTTTTGACGATTAGGTACTATTGACGCTATAAGAAAAAGAAACACCATTTTGGATACGGACTGCAGTAGATCTTGGTAGAGCGATGGAACGATATCCAAGAACACAGGTTCATTTCCTGCTTAGATTTGTTATTTAACATAATCATAAGTTGGATTTTATTTAAGTATACATACCTACATTCATACGTCAATCTTTAAGTAGCTTTTCTAGCATTTCAAACAATAACGTAAAAGCCAGCATATAAATCCTAACACACAAAACACATCAACTTCCCATAAATCTAGTATCAAACACGTCTGCACAACAGATACGCGAATCTATTAACGAGACCTGGGACCTAGGCAGGCTAGGTCCCAGTCTAGGCAACTGTACAATGCCTAGATGCCTATCTGCAGCGCCCACACAGCTTTGTGCCTGCGGTCTGTCGGTTAGTCTCTGATATGCGAGTTTGAATACAAAGCTTTTGAGTTAACGAAGGAGGATCAAAATGTTGTGGATGGAGTTTGTTGTAGTTTGTTTTGAACATGCATAAATAAAGTCAGGCTAATCCCTCACGGGGTACCTAAGTAGGATGTAAGTTGTTCAAGAACTTTTAAGCGATTTCGCAAAGCAATTTTAAAAAGAACTGTGTTTTTGTTGTGCCGTCTCCTTTTCTTTAAAACAAAAATCATAATGATGAAAATTATAAAATCAATTATGTGAAATATCAAAATTATCAGTGCTTGGTTTGGCTATATTATCACAGTTCTTTACGTAAAGGGCCACTTGATTACCAGCGCATTTATTTTTTAACTAGGCCAGTCCTCATTAATTGAATAAAATGTAGCATTTCTCGCATTTCCATACGCTAGCCTTCACATAAAGGTGTCAGATAACGCACACATCACTTTTTTATAATGTACCACCTAACTGGGACATTTTTAATTAAGTAGCTAGCTCCTATAGCTAGTAGTTGACCATATCTGGTGTTCCATCGCACGGTATTTGCAGGCGGGGCTGGCGCGCCCACTAGTTATCTACTGATATAACCGAAATTAGCATAATATTGCTGTGCGTTTTGCTGATTAGTCATTTTTTTGTGCAGTCTGATAATGAGTGGTATTGGGATTTATTAGGTGTTATAATGTGGCACAGTTAGGCCCGTATTTATAATCAGCTCTCAAGAGTGACAGCGAGTTTGAGTTTGTATCAGAAATGTCATTCCAGTACAAAATGACTTGTCAAGTCCGCACTTAATATTGCTCTTAATCTTGAGATCGCTTTATAAATACGAGCCTTAATTTACGCCAATCCCTTACTATACTGGGTGTAAGGGACACTTTCCCGCAGAATAGGGATTGCTCGGTCAACGAAACTGAAAGATTTAGCCAGGATATTTTTATTCAGGCTATTATTATTTTTTTGGCTTTTCCATACAAAATGCGACCGCTTCGATCAGACAATTTCCTGAAAGAATTGCCTGAAAAAAAATTGTTCAGTTTCATTGAATGAGCGACCCCTATCAGTTCGCAGGAAGCTGTCCCTTACTCCTCGTACCTATTATAAGGTAGCAGGGTCAATAAAGAGTCATCATCTTACTTTGAGGTTTCGTATAAGACTTTTGTCAACTTATGCCAAAATGTCAAATCAAAATAAAATTGAATTTTTTATTTAATTTTCATACGACATATGTGTGAAACCGTCCTCTTTCAGGCATATTTTACAGCTTTTTATATTTACAAGTTGCGTGCTGAAATAGATAGCATCTAACCGTCCCCCGTGTGTTCTATGTGCGGTGACATATGCGTATCGTGAGTAGCGGGTTCGAGTCCCGAGGACAAATTTAGGACTGTATAGTTTTATGATTTAGCTTTTGAGTTGAAATAGTTTTGGAATGGTTTACGAAGAAAGTTCTAATAATGGGGTGAACTTTAAATACTAGTATAAAGTCTTTGTATAAAGTTAACCAATTTTGCTACGAGTATTGCTACGAACGCTACGCCGTAGCACATTTTTTTAACTATTTATCATAAATAAAACAGGCACATCTTGCAATAAATAAGTATAGGTACCTACCTACTAAAAATTGTTGTTTTGTTACTGACAGAGACGTGGTATCTTTGTAGTATTTAGATGCAAGCTTTCCAAGTAAATCATTGATGCACTGAATACCTTCGTCTGCCACAATAAAGGTAACTTAGAAAAGTAATGTAGAGCTCAGTAAATCACTTAAATATACATTTTCATAACGCAAATGCGACGACCACTACGGACAGCTACTAACGACCACAAAATGCATTTTAAATTCCCTCTAACATCGCATCTATTCAAGAAAACCACCATTAATCCTATACAAACTCAAACAATTCTTATTCGAACATACTTTCTCCATAATACATAATAATATAAAAACATTTAAAGCAGATCCGAGACAACCGAAATAAATATCGATTCATAACACAATACAATCTAGAATCGAGCAAAAAGTAAGGGTGACCACACATCGTGTATCGCCGCGGCGATCGCCGGCTGTCGCGGTGTTGTCATCCGCCGCGTATCTGCCGGTGCGATCGCGCCCCGCGAATCCAATGCGCGGACAGCTCAAAAACCACATGCAGTATAATGATACAATCTGTCAAAATATTTCTACAGTACGACGCGGTTCGCAATGAACGTGGTCGGGGGCGCTGCAGTATAAGGAGAACTGTCAAAGCAATGTCAAATCTGAAGATGGCAGCGTTAGTTCCTTTTCTCGCCACATTCACTTAAAGCGTAGTCGTACTATACAAACCCAAATTTCACTAAAAGACTGTATTACATCGACATAGATACTAAAATAGCCTGTTGCGTTGGTGTTGTATGGAACACCTTGTCTGAGGTATGCTTGATACGTTTATTGCTAATATTAGTCAAGTATTCTGACGATAAACTTTGACGTTTTTGCCACGCAAACGGAACAACACTGTACTTATCTGAAATATTATCTCATTCTTGTAATATGAAAGTTATAAAAATAAATCTCTTTAATAATTCTTAGTAATGCATGAACATGGCCATGAAACAGTTCTTATTACTTTTTTTATTTAACTTCTAGAGGTGCCAATATAGGTGCCAACTATGAGCATTTGATTGATTAGCTGTCAATAAGTATCCGCTATTAATTCAATGTGGTTGTGCAGCAGCCTGATGTGGTATCGCTGTTTCTACGTTACAACCTAACTGATGAGATTCGAACTTGTGAGTAAGTATTTTTTTTTTATTTAGAGACTGTTTTGATTTTATAAACGTGCTCAAAATTGTACACGTAGTATAGATTTTTTTTTTCGTCATTTGTAACCAATAGTACCTACCTAATGTAGAGTCAATTTGAAACTGATAGCTCCAATGGATCGTGAAAAATCTGAGAACGATATTAAATGCACTTCGTGTTTTCATTTCATTTTATTTCGCGATATCACTCAATTTATCATTAAAACTAACGCAATACCTACGCTAAACTAGCTTTTCTTAACCAGACAGCCTCGTTGATAATCTCACGGCTATACGTTTTAGAGTGATATCGCGAAATAAAATGAAATGAAAACACGAAGTGCATTTAATATCGTTCTCAGATTTTTCACGATCCATTGGAGCTATATCGGAACTTTATCGCAGAAGCAATAAAGACTAGTGAGGCGAGCGCACAATCGATCGATTACAAATCACTGGGATCGATTCGCTCGATTCCCGCGGAATTGCACAATTTCCCGGCCGCGGGCGCGTATCTCGACAAGCTAGCTAATGAGAGCGTGGCTCGTACCATTGTTTACAGATGCGATCGCCATCTTTTTGCCGGTAGCCATGTTTTACTTATCGCGCGTTCGAATTTTGAACGATCCCCGATTGTTTTCTCTGCGGTTTCTCTGTGGCCAGTTTTCGTCATCGTGTATTGATGCCAAGATTCAGATTTCGAATGCAACGTTTCGATTGGAGAGATAATGGGATTTTGATTGTTTGAAAAACATTAGCATGTAGATTGATATCGGCGCTGTTGTATGATACTGGAATTTGATCCAATTTGCTTATTAATTACATATTGTTCTTGATATCCATTGTGTTTGTTCTTTTCATTTTCCATTTCAATTGCGTAAGTAGGTATAGTATTCAGTTCTCACATTATCAATCACTTTACTTTTACGATTCACATATTTCGTGTAAACATGTCATGAATCTGTCATTCTACAAAAGTCATAAATATGAGCCTTACAAGATAGAAGACAGCTGTACAGGTGTTCAGAATAGCTGAATAAAGCACCAAGCAAATTAGGGCGACAGATCTGGCGATTGCGCCGGAGTCGCGCGCGCGCATCGCCCGTCGATCGCGCGTCAATCGCGCGCGTAACGAGAACCGCGCATTGTATGCAAAACGAAACGTCGACATAGGTTATTGGCTACCAAAACAGATATTTTGTAGTCTTGCTGATAAAAATAGGGGGTTGTGGTTGTTATGAACAAGTTTGATGTATAATTTAAAATAATTTATAACTTTGGGCTCTACTGCAATAAGTAGGTAGAATCTTGATAAACCATACGATCGTAGCGTTGAATAATAAAAGAAATAAGAATTGGAATTCTTTTTTTTTGCTCATTGTTTTGTTCCATATCACATGTCATGTAAATATTAAAACACATTTTTTACAAATTTTCCGCTATAACCCATATTATAAGTCCCATTGTAGGCGATAGCCTGAAGCTCTACTGATCCTTTCCTAAGCCGTCCCTTAGTCGTGCACCCTGCGACTTAAATTCGACCCTATAACTTTTAATCTTACGTCCATAATACCTTGTTCCTTTGTAACTTATATGACGTTCTGTCATTATATTTAAACGATGTAGTCACTCTAAGCGCCATAAAAGTTGTATCCAAATTGGATCCTGACTGGTTCAAAGTAAGGTTGAAAATCGAGTAGAATGTGTAAGAAGATAGGTCGTTTCACGAGGATAAAGGCTGGCGCTATCGGCATCACCTTAATGATGTCTCGATGGTGGATAGCCATTGTGTTGGATGTAAATTTGTAGCCGTCGGCGCGGGTAATGATGTGAGAACAAACTGAGATCCCGATAGCCAGATCTGGATCGCTTTCGGCCCACTGTGCAAGGGATTGTATTCAGCTTTCGGCTTTTGCTCCTACCCGCGCCTTCCTATTCTTATTTTAGAACACAAACCATTGTTTTTTAATGTTCCTGTCTTGTAAATCATAAACAGCTATTGGTTTTTATTGTTACGAGTCGACAAAATGGCGGTCTTTTAAGATTTTACTTCGGTGAGATGTAACTTATCTTTAACACGCATTAACGACCGACAGCAAGGACCTTTTTGCTTTAACATTACAAACAAAACCGAACTAACAAAACAAGTATTTGAGCTTACACACGAGCCCCGGCCGGACCTTTTCATATTTCACGAGAAAACACAAACAAAACAGTTTCAACATGGCGGCTGGAAAATGCCGAGCGTGATGGCGTCATTAGCAGCCAGTTATCGCACTATTTTGTCGAATAGACAAAATTTCAGTCCTTTAACGTGCGTTGGCGTAATGAATGCGATGTAAACGATGTTTAAGGGAAACACGATAAATAATAAACCTACTAAAATGAGGTTGATGAAAAACGACGTGCGGCTGGTCACCAAAATCTCCCGCCAAATTAGCTGTCTGTTTTGTTCGTTAGTTGTGATGTGAACCAAAACAAGTACCTATACCAAAAAAGGTTTAAATATTACAACAAGTTCAAACGCAATGCAATTAGAACATAACAAAATACATTACAATTTTAAGAATTTCCACCTTATCTTTAGATACATAGCATAGGAATCCACAATTAAGTCACTTAAGTACGACAACAAGCCATAACATCTTTATCTTCAAATCGATTTGAAAAAAGAACTGATATTTTTTTAATCGAGAGTATTGAATCGACCGTGGCGCCGGTGGAGATGTTTTATCGTCATTTTATCGAACACTAATGCACTGGAGTACGTTCAGACGACCCAGTTCGATATTTATACCGATCAAATCTTATACTAGTGGGACGCACTGAACGTGCACTTTAGCCGCTGTCAGATAAAACTTCACTTCCGGTGCGCCTCTGAACGGGCCGGATAAAAATTAACCTAGTCGAAATTTCGTCTGACAGGTGTCTCTGAACGGGCAGTATAATTTTTAACCAGGTTAAATTTCGATCGATCGAGCGGCTCTGAACGTACCCCTGACCGAGATAACGCGGACATAAGAGCGGGGGCAGATAACTCGGTGTGGCCATGTTAAAAATAGTTTTACACGCATAGTTTGTCTGCTGGTTAGGGATTGAAAAATTGTTATGGAGCAAGGGATAAATGCCAGCCAATGGAATTGAAATCTTGGCCCATTTATAAACGCAGACTAAAATATAGACTCACATTTAAAGATGTTGTCGATCTGTATTCCACATCTTGATCACCCATATAGAGTAGAGCCTATATATGGAGGTAATAAGTACAGTCTATACCAACATTGGTATCATGTTTTTTCATTCACAGTCAGACTTATCATTAACAGGCAAGGTAGTTGTATAGGTAGTGGGCCCAAAATATTCGTAGGTACTTACTTACTTGAAATTCAATGATACCAGTCATTAAGGAAAAATAACTAACAATAAGTTATCAATTAAATTAAGTTTATGAGACCGTTAATTTAAGATTTATTTCCTTAAGACCAACTAGTCGATCGATTAAACAAAAAACGCAGCCCAAAGCCACATTTTAAAAAGTTAAAATTCCATCTACAAATTCCTTTGAAATTCAAATACGAACTTATCGACAGCCGAAAGGAATACATCTTCCTTATTTAAATTGTCATTACGAACTCTTTCCTTCGGCGGTTATCGTTGTCGGCCGGCGTCGAAGAGATGGCAATAATAAAAATTATCTATACAAATGGGTCCGGATTACTCGACGACATAAATTCGGCTCTGGCCCAATGAGCGCGGCTGGAAGAGACGAGATAAAGGGTCAACGGTTTTAGAACAGAGAGAGGTTTTTTTGCTAGTTTTTGACTGCAAGCTCGATTAACATGGACATAGGAGAAACTAGGACCTACTTGCCCAGGGGAAAGGTGTGATTGCAGATTAAATTGATTTACGGAAAATTGATTTTATGCGTTTCAATGTAAGTTAGCCAGAGTGCACAGCATGCGATAATACCTACTGATAAGAATGAGTTTTACTCAAACCGAAAATATTAGAATGCACTATATTTTGTAGGTACTTAGGTACCTAGGACAAGAAAATTAAAGGATTTAATGTCCAGTACCAAATTGTCTTTAATAAAATTATCCAGTAAAAACTCCAAAAAAATAAAATAAAATTATAGATCCTAAAAATACAATAGGTACTTTTTGTCCAAAATCAAAGTCTTTGGCAGGGAATAGAGAAATATTTTAAAGTCCAATCTGTGAAAAACGAAAAAATCTTCGGCCGGTAGTGGTATCAGGCAGGCGAGACACCGCGCAGAGTTATTCGACAAAAATGCTAATTTTCAAATCTCGAACTCTCCGACCGCCCGCTACAATCGGAACGACACAACGGACTTTTTTCATTTAAAGTCCGATTTTTATCCCCGATTTTGTAACTTTCGTGTAAAACACTATTGAAGCAAATTCATTGCATTGATATCAAAGCTTTAGATACCTAAAAATAAAATTTGTGTAGGTATTGAATGCGCTTTTTGAAACTCAACATCAAAACACCCACAATCAACAAGTTGATAAACATAAAATCCGAGGCAGTGCAGCCAATCAAAAATACACTTGACATACCGACAGATAACCGTTCCCCTACACATCGTAACATCGTATAGGTATTCGATACCAATCACAGATTTCTTTAATTATACAATTTACATTGTGAGGGCTGCTATCAGCGACATCTCGGACTGGCTAGCAATTTTCGAGATAGCGGATGCGATTGGCGGTTAAACATGAATTTATTAAAAATAAATACCACCGTGTCGCCTTCGCTGCACCGTGAGCTTTCGCAATCGCTTTTATGAAACTGCAGTAAAAAATATTATGTCGCCCTGATAACACAGCCGGACAAGTTTATGCGATTTATTCATGAATTCAATTGATTTCTTTTGCGCTATCAGAGAATCTGTTATTGTCCGTTCACCGCAATAAGTTGTATATTACGTGTTGGGTAATAAAGTGCAATAAAAATCATTGGTAGTTCATGAAATTGTAATAGTTACATGTGGCATGAAAGAACATCGTATTAGATTGTGGTTCGATCCATCAAAGGCTCGTTAACACGTTCACAAGCGGTTGTTCTTTTTTCAAACCAGTCGGGCGGGCAGGCGCTGCCTAGTGTTGCCCCGTTTTTGTGATCGCGGACCAGTCGATCGATTGTCGGTAGTAATTGGTATGGGAGTAGCCGATGTAAACATGATGTTTGACGGTGAACCCAGTTAATTATTTTCGTGTCGTAGGCGTGTTGGCCGTTTGAGATGCTATCGCGGATCGAGATTGTATACCTACTCTACAAAAAGGAAATGGATCATTTTGACGCTATTGTTTCATTGTTATGATAAACGTTGTTAACTTTGAATTAATTCAAGTTTCACATACCAATATTAAAAGGAATTGAAGATAAGGAAACACATTTTATTACAGTTCATAAAAAGTTTAAAATGCTAAAAGTTTTACATTACGCATTGAATGGCGAGATCTTTACCTCGATGTAAAAGGGCATGATAAATTGCTCTTTTATTTCCCGAGTTAAATATCAGCAATCTGTTGCGGAAGGCCGTTATCTAGCGCATCTGTTTCGCAGAATGCCGGGTTCCGCAAATCAAATTACGCATTCCAAATTCGAAACATCAAGCGGCGGACAAATCAAAGACCGAATGACGCTATCGCCGCGTTCGCAATCGACATATTAATATTCGATCTAGAGGCGTCCTGATGTTCTCGATTCGTATAATTAAAATCGAGATCGATCCGATTGGACGCCGGATTCCGTCACGTTATTCATCATAAGAACCGCCTACTTTTGACGCCTCCAGCGATGCGTACACGCAGCTTTTAAGCTGTTTTATTTATAATTCGATATTCATCTCCTTATCGCGGCGACATTAATTCGCGCGCCTTTCGCCCGCCATTTTGACTATTATAAAGCTGGTTTGAAAAGTGGTAAGTGTGGTATAATCGCGTCCTTCGCAATGCGAGGTTATTAATCAAAAGTGGCACACATTAGCGGGGGTGCATTATGGAATCGCATGTGTTTTTGTGGTGCGCGGGCGAGAGGGGAGACTTGCGCGGGGGAGTCGTGCGCCCGTGCAACGTATCGTCGCGTTTTGCATAGATTTAAAAACTCGATAGCGATGCAAATGTCTCGGGTGCCGTGTTTACTTGTTTCTGAGTTACGGCGTGCCTCGGTAATAGACCCCCGCGCCTATCAGAATTAGAGTTTTTACTGTATTTGCCCTTTTTTTCGCCGGCACGTTTCTGCGATTTGCAGATTGCATGTCCGGAGGATATATGAATCAAATTTCAAGGAAGTGGAATGGTTCGCACACACGAACTTGGGTGTAATCAAATCCATCACGATACTCATGTGTTAAGTTTTAAGGGGTGTACAAATGGAGATTGTAATAGCAGCCAGTTTAAAGTTGCGAAAGCCTCTACTCTCAGTACCCCTACCTATGTTCTACGTGCCTTACAAAGTCTCTACATCTCCGAGTATCCGTAATACATTTATGTATAGACATATAAATGAATCTTGTATCATTTGTGCTCCGTATGCGTCAATTAAAATTGCTCCTTCGTTATTTGGAATTTAGTGACAAGAATTAATTAGTCCCTATCGTACCTATCGAGTGACTCTACTTTAGAACCAATGTGTAATGGCTTGAAAACTACCTCATCTTTAGCCAAGATTTTCCAAGGAAAACTAACAATCATCCATCTAAAACGCATAGTCACCACTTAGGCTATTGCGGTGACCATGTCAGTCAGTAAACCTTGCTTCAGGCAGGGCGGGGTAGAGATTTACATACCCAACGACTAATTACCTATGCGTGTTACCACTTTATTACGGAGAACTAGGCTTTCAAAACTATAGGGATTGGAAAGTTATAAAGATAAGAGCTTTAAATTCACATTAAAAAAAACTTATCCTGATACCTCACTCAAATTAGGTACGTAGGTACATCTTATATTTAAATTTTTTTCAATTTCATTTATTCAAGAACAGACAATCTGTGTGCGAAATAACATAAAATAGCTTAGGTATAATATAAGATACACTTTAACTTAAGTTACACTATGATCAATAAATAACATTAAAATTTAAATTAGATAATCGTAATAATAATAAATCAAGATGTCAATAAAATTAGGATAATGGCAAGGTCAAATATACCTACCTAAGCTAAGTACCTACTATTAAAAGACAATTAACATTTGAAAGGATAAATATATCTTGAAGCGGGATAGATCAACTGTCAAAAGCAAGTAGTGATGTGTCAATATTGCGCGACAGAATAGTGATGTTCCTCGACGATCGATTTTCTTCATCGAACACGACTTAGGCCTTTCCCAGTTGCGGGTATTTGTTAATCATCAAGTTTGACAGGCATTCTGACGAGTACAGTGCAAGATGATAGAGATTCACTCCGTTCACTGTGTTTTTCTATGCACGGATTAAGAATCAAACTATTATTTATCAAACTATTTATGTTAATGTCTGCCCCAGAGAAAAAAGATAAACTTACACAATCAGCAGTAAGTACTTTTTACTTTATAAATGTCACGAATTTAACTTTCTTTCTCTACATTTTGCGATACAATCTACACTACTTTTACAAACACTCGAAATAGGTACTTAATGCAACAGCTAAATTACTAAAAAAGCTATTACCGAAAAACCGCTTAATTTTCTTAATCTTATCGTCCAATCGAATACATGTGGTGTAATTTTTTTTTAATTATAAATTGCTATTACACGCACGTTTCTAGTATATAATTACTTCGGACTAATGACTTTAGTGACGATTTTTTTAAACAACATAATAGAGTGAGACAGATTTAAGAGTTGTACGTACGTCAAGCGTGATCATGTCGCGAATAAGCTGGTTATGAACTAAAAATCCCCGTGTAAAATAAAATATGACCACCACGTGTCGTTACGTTGAGACCATTTTCTTGACGCTCTTAGAATAAAGTATACAACGACCGAGATCGACCGCTAAATGTGCCCTCTGAAGCACGGCATCATCTTGTCAGTATAATCTGGTCATTTAGACTGACAGGTAATAAGTAGTATAATTATTATTTAGCTTTTAAAGATTTTTCAAACTTTATGCCAAAAGCTTGACCATGGATATAAAAAAAACTCTCAATTCCATATCCATTTTTTCATCTATTTCATTCCGACTTGAAGTCATTACGGCATGTTAACCCTTTACATGCGGCAACACCTTATGCATATTTAACACGTTTTACATCAATCATACTGGAAGATCTTCGTAAAGATTGGAGCACTCGTTTCCTAAGGGGTTGACTATTTATAAGCAAAACTAGGGCAATTAATGCGTAGGTATTTAATTAGTTTTTACAGTAGAAAGGAACGTCATATCATCTGCATACATAGGTACAAATCACGCCTTTGACGGAGTAAGTAGAGTTTATTATGACCTTGAACTCTTTATGACTAGTGGTGGCAATTTGGAATGAACACGACTTAACGAAATTTCAACTAAAAATTATTGCTCTTTGTTATCTCATGATAGAAAAGACTTATATTGGTTAAGGTTGGTAAGTCGTGTCTATTGCAACGACTAATTGCTAACAATGTAGTGTTTTATTTTTTAATGACACGTATCACGTACCTAACCTATGTATGAGTTACGGATAACTGCATTTCAAATAATAAGTTCAAATAAATATTCTTTCATCTCAGATCAGATCAAATAAAACCACAGTCCAAGCTCAGTAACAAGTAGATTTCGTCGCGGATAAAGGCCCGTTCACATGATAGATGAACGGCCAGTCCGCGGCCGAGCCGAATAAATCATATAATCAGATGTACGGCCGATAATCGACAAGTTTGTCACCTGTGATGTTTCTTGTTACGTTTCAGTGACAACTGATTAACGTGTTTGTTTGTTGAATCGAAGGCATTCAAGGGCAGTGGAAGTGGAATGACCTCTTTGAAATATCTTGATGTTGAAAGAGAATAAAGACTTAACTGCGATTTGATTGAGTTAAATTTTATAACTACGCATCTATTTAGTTTGTGCTATATTTTATCTAGTTTATTATAATAATTTGTAATTTCTGTGTTTTTTGTGCAATAAAGTATATTTGTATTGTATTGTATTGTATTGTATAAGTATCTTTACCGTTTCCGGTAAGTAACGAATGCGCCTTTGGCTGTTCGATTACACGTAGATTAAACTCTACAAAAACACTAGACAAATCACCTTTTGACAGGCATCTATAACTTCCCACACGTCCACAACAAAATGTCCGCGACATGGAGGTATTGCCAGCAAAAAGGCGTATCGCGCATCGCCATACGTCGTGCTTCACGATCGCACGGGCATTACCATATCGCGCGCTGCGGTATCGCCGCGTGGCGTCCGCGCGAACATTGATGCCGGTGTGAAACGAGCTTTACAAGCTTTTGGTGACTTTTTGTGCCAAATTGTTAGTGTGAATATTCTGGTGACTTTTTATCAGGATGCAATTTGGGGAACCAAATCAAGTTGGCTTTTGGAAAATTCCGTTGTAATCATATCATCATCATCATCATCAGCCACAACAGTCCACTGCTGGATATGCCATAGGTACCTACTCACCACGCTTGGCAGGCGGGTTGGTGAGCGCAGTAGAAGTTTTACATTCACAGGGAACGCTGCTGCCTATTCCCTGGATTTAACCCTTAGTCGCATTTTACTACACCCGCAGGAAGTTATGGATGATGCTATTCTAACCCGGCACCACTCGGGGTAATCATATACGTACCGTTAATTTGAGATGTTTTGCGATCAAATAGATACAAAAAATTGGACATAAAAAAACTGTTAATCCTATAGGATCCAATAAATTGGAACTATCAATAGAGTACCTAATGGATTTTATGACTTACATACTTATTTAATGATAATTTGAATTACCTGTCATAATCATAACTAAGTGTCAAAATCATAAGCGCCATAATTTTAAAGCTCTATAAGTCATCTGCGTTAAAGTCTTAGAGGTAAAAAGAAAATAATATTATGATTTGATTATGATAACATATGATATGAAATAAAAACACAACAAAAAATGACCGTACGACTTGACTTTGAAGAAACTACAATCCAGCCATTATCGCACACACAGTGCCAGCAAAAACGGACTGCAGTTAGATAACATTTACTTATAGCCTCCGCCATGACGAATAAATCTAGATAACGGAATGAGGTGGAGACTAATGTTCTTACATACATATAGTCATGCCTGTATACCTTACGGGGCAGGCAGAGAGTCTACGTCCTCATAATACGGCGTTTTCGCCACCCCTGATAAGGCGCATGAGGGACAGTTTAGAAATAATGAACTGTGTATTGTTATTAAGTGATAGGTTGTCAGCCTTTCACCTTAATTGCAATACACCGAAAACTTCGCCTCCCTCTACTGATTCCTACAGCCAGGGAAGAGATACAGCTGGAATATTCTATGTTTTTCTTTCACTCCCAGTCCAGTATGGAAATATGATAACATTTAAGTTTGAGGTGGAGTCTAATGTTCTTATTGCCCTAGAGTAAAAAGCGTTAGGCGTGATAGAGATATTTGAATTAAATTTACAATTTGTGAAATGTAAGGAAAAACTTTCTACCGCGGGAAAATGCAATTTTCCTGGGAAATCTCTTCAATCGTGATTAAGCGTTCAAAGTAAGTAAAAAGATGTTCAAGATCTTTTTCATAGGAGTTTAGAGACATGTTTTTTTTAACCCATATCGTACAGTTTGTAACCCACGTCAAACTCAACCAAGGAACTTTGTAATCCCACTGTACATTCCATTGCGATTATAATATTACCTTCAATGAGAGCTTATACAGCGATAAATCCTACGATAACCCACATTTGAAAGGTTATACAACTAACAAAGTTGGTACATACGCAATTTGAATACCTTTACAAGTAGGTACGTATACAAAACTAATGGCTTTATTTTACAGATTTATCATTTGGCAAGGCTCCTACTTCAAAACACGAATTTAATTGTTTCTGTTCTTTAAATACCGCTTTTCCTTTTTAGCATAGGTAATAGATTTACATAAACTACCATTATATTTATTTTTAATCAAGTGTAGGTTCCATGGAAGTGTATTCCATGGAATAGGATTGATAACAAAACATTAAAATGTGATTCTTCCCGGAAAATTTAAAAAATCCAGTAGGTGACCAGAAGAGTCTGTGAATCTCATTTGAGTTCCGTTACAAACGCCCCCTCAAAAGACAGAATTAGCGAAAGCTCCTGTTATTAATCCGTTAGAGTCTGTTCGAAAAGAGAACAGGCATAGAATCGGAGGGCGCACATTTGTATTAACTATCCCACGGCTGGTTGCGTGGCGTTTATGCCTAGGTCTTTGACCTAAAACCTCCAAAATTTAATGTAGAAGGTTACTGTTATAGACTTGGGCATAATCCTCACATAACCAAGCGACAGTTAATTAAATACAAATGCGTGCCCTCAAATTCCATGCCTGTTCTCTTTTCGAACAGAGTCTAACTCTTTGCTTACCCCGTTAGGGATATGCTTATAAGCGTAATTTTTTGTTTGTGAAGTTTAGTTCTTTTATTCATGTCATGTTTACATTGTACTTATAAATTATAACTTGGTACATTTTGATAAATTATTCGAAAAGAGAATCATCGGAAAATTATTCGTAACCAAATCGAAACGAACAAAGAGAACGATTATGATCTGCGCAGGATCAGTTTCAAGCAAGAACCTTCATATGCCTTATACAATAACGCTGGCTGGAATAATATTAATAACTAATAATATATTCAATGAATCGGTTTTTTGTCTCCAATGCTTATCAGTCCATCGGTCGGCTCAAGGTGTATCGCGGTTACCTGCCTGACATTTAGATAATCATTACTATTGGAACTCATAGTGATGGATCTGTCGATCTTATAAAATAAAATACTTAGTTATGTTAGGTAGCCAATCAAAATTCATCATTATTGACTAGAAATTAAAAGTCAGTGATTGATTAGCTTACCTATGCAACAGCCAAGATTAGGTTCTAATTTTTTCCTCTTCCATAAATAACCAACTGCGATTCCTTGTTTTCGTTTTATAACTCCTTAGCACATCATTCAGATAAAGATAAACAAGCAGATCGGCCAAGAGATTGTACCCACTATATCTGAAGCAGAGCATCTTGTGCTGTGTCTGGTCTTGGTTTCCTCGTAAGGCTTATCACAATTTCTCACAAGAAACCAGTAGTAAGGGCAGCTCCTAGGTGATCGGTCACACTCTCAGATGCATATCAGCAGATTGTGACGCGAGCGATGCACGACTATTTTAATTGAGCCCCGATCTTTCATCTGATAACCTTCAAAACAAGATGGCGGCCACTCTTTTTTCTCTCAGCACGTGTTTGACGCTTGTCCGTCGTGTTATTTTAACTGGTGAATGGTCTTTTAATAGACTCACTAATTGAGCGACAAAAACACGAAAGTTCTACACAATTTTCTGTGTTAATTTCTAGTAGTCTTTGTATTCAAAGCCTTTGTATCATGATGTCAAGCTTCCACCCACAACTATGCGGGTAGACAACTAACTAAACAAAACATAATCACGCTACACTCGCTTGCAGACTTTGAAACGAAGCTCATTTGACATGTTCATAAGGACAAAGGGTGCAATGCAGATGAATATCATTTAACGAATCGCAGCTCAGTTTCGCGAACACCGCATAAATGACACCGAGTCACGCCATCTATCTGATCCTGGCCGCGCGCGCTCGCAACAAACAATCACCAACTTATAACTTATTTAGCGAAATGCCCGAGCTGGGAATACTAACGAACCTGGATAAACTCACGGCGGGTATGACGGTAACATTAAGCTGCCAGATAAACTGCATTAGCCTGACCAATCGCGCGTCACCGTTCAATCGTAACGACCAATCTCACCGGCCGGCACTAGGATAGCGTGACCCGAACGCAGTCCGATTCGAGGCGTATTCGTTACCGCGAGATGGCGGTCTGCGCTCGCGCACCAATCGTCGCGTCCATCTCGCTGTCGTGCCCATATAATGATCTTCACAGGGGCAGCAGAATGAAGTTGAGCCTCTCATTAATTGGCGTTTTGAGTCGAGATCGCTGCGCGAAAGATAGGTTAATTCCTCGCTCGGCAGAGATCGTTGTCGCTCAAAAAGGAAGGTGAGCGAGCGTTTTCTGGAAATCAGATCCAATTACACGAGGCCCCGTTAACTTTTTGTTCTGTTTGGCCGCGGGCCGAAGGGCGGATCACGCGCTCTTTGACGGACGACCATTGTTCTGATTCGACCCGCGCTGACGGCCGGCCAGTTTATGCACAACTAATCTTGTTTGCATTTATCACATTTGTTGTTAAAACAAATCTTGCCCCACCCACACGGTGACATTTACATAGAACGAGCACGTCTCAATTAGGAGCGCTAATGTATGCCTCGACTCGCTGCCTGATCTGAGTGACGTCGACAGATAGCGACGAAACGTGACGAGTGACGACTATCGCGAGACCCGCTGCCGACTTAGCATCGCTCAGCTATTAACAGCACTAATAGGAACAGATACTGTGCTCGATCTTCGTTTTGTTCAGGCATCCCATTAGTGGCTGATTCTTCTGTATCAGTTTATTAACATAATGCTTTTATCATTTTCAGGTGAGGACGAGGAATGGGGAAACGAGGGCGAGGCGATGCCAGGAGAACCACGCACGCCGAGCTCTGGAGGCGAGCGGCCCGCGTCCAGCGGCGCTGCGTCACCCGCGTCGGGGGGCTCCGCGGGATCCCCGGCCACATCTCCGCCGCGCCTTCGACTCAACACGAGCCTCGCTACAGACCCAGCGCTGGCACCGCAAGCCACAACGCTCAAGCATGAGCCACCCTCTCCTTCACCGCCACCTGCGCCGCCAGTTGCGCCACAAACCGCGAGAGACTACCTCGCGTTAACCGCGGCTGCTTTCCCAGGACTATTTCCTCCTGCGGCTGCCCCTACGGGCTACATGTGCAAACCGTGCGGAATTAGATATTCTTCATTAAGCACGCTACAAGCGCACCAAGAGCACTACTGCTCTAACAGAAGGCCTAAGACAGCGGATGGAGAATCGCCAACCGATCCTGCTGCAGATGAATCAAGTAGTGACGCCAAAACTCCTCGACCACCAGGCAAACAGTACGCCTGTACGTATTGCTCCTACAGCGCTGATAAGAAAGTGAGCTTAAACCGACACATGCGGATGCATTCCTCATCGCCTGTAAGTAGCGGAACGCCGGCTCCCACGCTGACCTCAAATGGGGACGTAGCCGAAGGACCCATTTCGCAAGATCGCTACTGTGCTGACTGTGATATTCGCTTCAGTTCGATTAAGACTTACAGAGCTCATAAAACACATTACTGCAGCACAAGACAAGTCGTGAAGCAGGCTATTGCTGCTGCTGTCAGAACTGGTTCAGCCACATCAGGGTCTGCTCCACCTTCTCCAGGGGCAACACCTCCAGCTCAGAATCAATATGCGCTAGCACTGCCAACAAACCCTATTCTCATAGTACCATACTCTTTATTAAGAAGCGCAAGTACTTTGCCAGGAGCAACTCTACCAGATCCCGACACACCATGTTTCTTACTTCCAAATGGAACATTTCAACCAATCAATCGAGTTATACCAAATATGAACGCAGATGGCAAAGAGTCAGAGGTGTTGAAGTCAGCAAACAGACCTCGTGAATCCTCAAGAGACGGTGCCACACCTCTGGACTTAAGTGTTCGACGGTCTCCAGAATCAGTAGTGACAGACGAACACGAGAAAGAGAATAGACTAAGATCCGCAACGCCAGAGCAAATCGTTTGCGCTCCATCATTGCCAGGATCTCCAGGAACGCCATCACCTTCAAGGCGATCGTCGTCTCCAAGCGCTGAGAGTTCTCCTAAGCGTAGGCGACGAAACTCAAGAGGACCTACTCCCAAACCACCGAGCATTCCTTCACCGCCTGAAGAGAAGTTCAATCCGATAGTTCCTTCTCCAATACTCCCGCCAGCATTGGCGTTACGTCTCACATCAGAGCTGCCCGTCGCAGCCGTCTCCCCTCAAGTACTAGTCAAGCAAGGAGTATCGAAATGCAAAGAATGCAACATAGTCTTTTGCAAGTACGAGAACTACCGCATCCACAAACGGCATTACTGTTCAGCTGGTGGAGGAGAAGAACGAGCGAGTCCTGCGCCTCCAGAGCCTGGTCCTCCTCCGCAATACCGGCAATTGATCTGTCTAGCTTGCGGCATCCACTTCAGTTCGCTGGACAATTTGACAACGCATCAATCTTATTACTGCACTAAGCGGGAGACTAGATCGCCGCGGAGTTTGCCTGAGATTCCTCGGCCTGCTTCTGGATCTGAAGGGGGGTGGAAGTGCCCTTGCTGCGAGGTGGTGTCTCCGACGGCAGCCGCGGCGCAGCGTCACATGGAGGCTCACGCTGGAGTCAAGGCCTTCAGGTGCACCATCTGCCGGTACCGAGGCAACACACTGCGGGGCATGCGCACGCACATACGCATGCATTTCCCGAAGAAGCCTGCAGATTTGCAGGTGGGTATTTGTATTATTTGCATGAAAAAATTCTATCCTGTTAATGAAATTAGAATCACATCGTTAAATGCAGATTTTCTTCTTTCTTCAGCGAAATCTTCCTTTTATGTTTCTTTTGCTTCCCACACGTTATCTACGATTGTAAATTGTAGTTTTAATATTTCCTTCTCATTCTATTCCAGGAGGAGACGTACATATCCTGCGTGATCGACGAAGACAGCAGAGAGACCACGTCGCCGTCGCCAGCAGTCGGAGGAGACCGCGTGCATCGCTGCAACAGCTGCGCGTACACCTCCACATACCGAGGCAACGTCGTCCGCCACGCGCGCCTCGTCCACGCCACGGAGGAAACCGAACCAGAAGAACAACAGACCTCCCCACCAGTAATCACCACTCCTGCACTCCCTACCACCCCCACAGTAGAAATCAAGAAAGAACCAGAGGCAGAAACCGAAGAGACCCCAAACTACTGCAAGTCCTGCGACATTTCCTTCAAATACGTCAATACGTTTAAAGCTCACAAGCAGTTTTATTGCACTGCGAATAATCAGGAGGCTGCTTCTAATAATAATGTGGCGCCACCAGCGACAACCATGGCTAGAGTCACTGATACGCCCGTTGTATGAACAGTACAGTACACATTAAATTATATTAGCTACCATACACGTCGACATGGTTACTGAGGAAAACATCAGCTGCTGAGAAAAAATCACAGCATTTTTTTCCAAACTCATGCTTATGCTTGTCAAGCATTTATCTTGTAACTGTAAAAATTAGAAACGTATAATTATATCTTTCGGATTTATAATCAAAATGTGCAATAACAATTTAATGTTAAAAATCGATATTTATCTTTCCGCATATCAAAGCCAAACGATTTTGGTTTGATCTAAAACTCGATAGATTAAGGTATTAATAACTTTGCTAATTGTACATAAGCGCATTCGGCTAGAATAGGATTTTGTTACAAACCTTGTTATGTAAAAAACTAGTTAGAAAAGTTAACCTCTTCATCTCCGTATTAGTATACGTTAAAAATTACCAAATTGTAAATATTTGTAAAGATATTATTACATTGTAACTAAATTTTATTACCATTTATTCTAAGTGATTGTTCTTTCTTTGTTGTTATTTTTTAATATTAATTATTGTTCTTTGAGGCAGTGGATCGACTTATGATGCTTCAATATTTAGATTCAAAAACGTCCTAAGTCGATGCACTTTTGTATGTATTTTATTTTGTTCTTCTAAAGCATTCAAATGCTCATTCCGTACTCTTTATTTTTACCAACCAGTGGTAACTCTTTTCATTTTTCATTTTAGATGATTAGCATGCATTTGACAAAAATACAAGTTGAACGCGGATCATTTTTAATTTATGTTCCTTGATTCACAAAAAAAAAAACAATTTCAAATTTTACATCGCATCGGTCCCATTCTGGGCGCCAAGTAATGGGTTAACATTGTTTCCCCAAATCCACTTTTTATATGAAATGCTAATGATCTAGAATGAAAATATGATAAACGTTAAACTTTGGAGCTGTAAGCTTAAACTTTTGGAAACAGGTATTGTGATACATAATTATAATATTACCTGATATTTTCTAACTTTAGGATTTCGTTAGTCATTCAGCTTGCTATAAAATAAAAACAAGTTTTCTGAATATCTTCCAATTTGTAGGTAATTCTGTTTTCACCAATAATGTAATCGTAATGTTCCATCCTCACATAAAATACGTCAAAGTTCTTTATTATTTAAAATAAAGGTTGTAAAAAAATACTGACGAAACCTTGCAAGTTTTGGGGTATGAACCTGCCCATGAAACTTAATAACCTTCCCCAAGGAACATAGAATATTATCATAAAGAATATTGGGCGTCCCATACAAAATGACTCAAGCACTGGCACCATTTTTGTATAGGAGTCTATGTTTCTTGGGAAAAGTTGTTCAGTTTCATAGGTGGGTTCACTCCCTAAAGTTAAGCCAGCAATTTCTTTACACCCGGTATATACCTACCTACCTACTTTTGTGTATTTTATGGGAAGATTTGGTCTAATTATAAAATTGTAAGATTGCAAAATACCATGTTTTGTCCTATGCCAAAGCATCGCTAGATTATTGTAATTTGCATTTATAGGTATCTCACTAATTATAGCGTTAGTGTTAAGAAATACAAGACTTATTCCGTAGATAATATTTATAGTAGGCCAGAAATATGTATAGGTTGATTATAATACAGTACATTTTTCTTGAAACTCGATGAAAGCGTCATGGTGTCTTATTGATCTAATTAAAATTATCCAGAAAGACCAGGATATTAACACAATTTCATCACAATATTTTGGTTATTCGATGGATTATCAAATAATCAAAATATTGTGTGGTTGTTGTTGTTTCTCATTCAAAGTTATAAAGAAATTAAGCTTTTAAAAACTTCTTAATTGCAGGGTTATCCAACCTATACAGGGATTTAATTTAATTGCGTGCTATACCTTAGCTAAGGAGGTGTTTTGGTAACTATTAATATATATTTTTTAATCCTACTCGTTAAAAAATATTCCAAACCCAAACGAATTACCTGATCGAAATGGATATTTTGTATGGACAAGTTAAATTTGTTTTTAGAGAAAGATTTTTTTGAATATTTTTAGTGTGATCCTAAATCGGTATTTAAACACCCCAATTAATGACACGCAATTAAATTAACACCCTGTATATATTTCGTTACTTACTTAAAAATATTCGATTCATTCAAGAACGATTGTAGACGTTCAGATTCTGTACATAACCAAAGCCTAAATGATTTCTGGTCACACTACATATATGTAAACTATGTAAACATTTGTGTTTGTCCGTTCTTTGTCCGAAGGAGGTCTCGAATTTTCATGTTGCAAATGTAAAGGTATAATGTGAAAATGGTTTCGATCTTCCAGTATTTGAAACGTAACTGTTTGTATGGTTATCGATAAAAAATATGCTCCAACTTAACAGAGAATATCAAGTATGTCATATATTAGATTAGTATACCTGATAATTGTAATTCTACCTTCAATGAGACAAAAATGCTTGTGACATCACCAGAAATTGCGTATCCAAAATTGTGAAATGTTCCGGATTTATCGATGACCATATTTTGCGTATCCTATCATGACATTTTAACGTAAATTGTAACGTAAAAATTTCGTAAACGTTAAACATTGCATCTGAAGAGACGTGCCATAAGTCTGTGTTCTCAAAAGTAGTACCTACATTATACCCATTCTCGAATATAGAAATTAATGTCAATAGCAAAAACTATTATTTAATTTTGTGAACATTCTGCACTAACTTGGAAATTGTGATATGTACAAAATACGAGAAGTTATCAAACTGTCAAATAAAATAGAACCATATTATATATTATTATTGTTGATCCATATTATTCAGCAAGGTATTGTTGATCCATATTAATCAGCAAGATATTGTTGATCCATATTAATCAGCAAGATATTGTTCAGCAAATACGATATTCGAACTTACCCTATCTTGCTAAATACTCGAATACCTTTACATTCTTTTGTAAATCAAACTAACCAACTAAACTTTTTTTAAGTTCCCACGTGGCTCCAACTTAGCACAGAATGTTCTGTGACAAAACTATTGTTATTTGGCTGTCAGACAACAGATTTCTTAGTCAATAAATTACATTGTGTTAAACTATAATAACGCAATTCCTTTAAATTTCTGCTTGGTAACAATTCCACTTCAACAATAAATATTTCATTGAAAACAGTAAAATCATAACACAAATTGTACTTAAATGCAAAAATATGTTAAATAAAATTGTAATCATAGATATTGGTGATATCAATTATTTCAATCACTATGTTGAAGAAGTAGGCAAACAATGATATTGTAAAAATATGCCAGACAATAAATTATAATCACATATTAAGGAATGCAGTGTTTTTCATTTCATTATTTAGATCCCCTAATAAATCTAGTATTTTTGAATGTATATGTATTTCTATCTCCTATAGAAAATCTTCTCTCTAACATATGCTTGCAACAAGAAAGCTTGCAACTATGAAACATTAAATAATAATATCAAAAGATATGTTGAAAAATATTAAAAGAAATTATTATATATATTTTCAGGAAATGAAAAAAAAATCCTGGTGATAGTTGTTCAGTATCATTGACTGAGCAACCCCTATCAGTTTGCGGGACGCTGTCCCTTACACCCGGTATGTTATTAGATATGTTGCAGATATTAAAATTAAGTAATTTTTGTATAAAAAGATTTATTTAAAAACTTATTAATTATATTATACCACAGTACAAAACTATCATATCATATATAATAGTATGTTTTAGAAAAAATCTATCACTAAACTGTACTTCGACCTACTGACAGAACGATCCACTACAACAGACCAGACATTTCCTAAGGCAAATAAAACTGGTTACCTAATTGATATAGCAGTTCAAAAACTCACTAAACATGTTGAACTTAAAAATTAAATAAGCCCTTTATGGCATCTCCAGAAAGTAGTAATAATCCCCATCGTACTTTCACCAACTGATTCATCAGTTGCTCAAGACACTCACCTTCCATCAAACATATACAACCTCTTACAAAAAGTCGTTATCTTAACTTAAATGCCGCATAGTAAGAACATTTTCGCACAACGAACTATACTCTGTTCATGCTTAAAAAATAATTTTTGCCATACTAAATGAGCGTTTTAGTATAGCAAAAATTATTTTTTAATAATGAACAGAGTATAGACAATTCAGATGCATCCCAAAACTTCCACACTCATGCAAACCACACAACCTTCCACACAACATATCATTGAACCAAACATAGAACCTCACCTCCAAACACGCTGTCAATCACACAAGTATACACTTAGCTTAGGCCCATCTATACAGTATTTACTGATGAAAGCCTAAATAAAACAAAATAACGAAAATAATAATAGTATCATAATATCACCACCAGTACTATTCAGTTCTTTTAGAAATATCCCATTATATTAAAAGTAAGGCTCATCCAACAAGAGCAAATCTCTCAAATTGCCGATGATGATCAAAAGTAAATTTAATCTGGAGTAAACTCATCTGAGGAATCATGTCTGTACTGTTCTTTAAATTGGTCTGTGTCTTCTTCTTGTCCGTAGTAAAACCCATCATCTTCATCGTCATCTTTGTAACCACCCACTGATTCTTCATCAAGATCTTTAACTGTTGTTGAATGAACGAACGGAGTATTTGTTGCAAGATCTGGGTATTCAGCCATGGCTTTTGCTTTGTATTTTGCGTATGCTTCTCCGTATCTTTTGACATCCTCATTGAATATGTCCGGAGGTTCATCGTAGATTTTGTCTTCACCGGTATCACTGGAGAGCTCGTCCTCTGGAACATAAAAGAATGGCTTAATTAATTAAGTAATTGAAAAAGTTATATATTTGATAATTACTTCTTATTTTTATTTCTTTTTACGATAAAATACCACAGAGCCTGGTACAGTAACAGTAAGTAACTATTTACCATTTTTTTTCTAGTGTCGTTATAGAGATCATTATTAATGAAATGATTAAATCAATTGATTGATAGTGTAATATACGGGGTGTAAGGGACAGCGTCCCGCAAACTTATAGGGGTTGCTCAGTCAAGGAAACTGAACAACTACCACCAGGATATTTTTTCAGGAAATGAAAAAAAAAATTTGCTTTTTCATACAAAATGACCATTTCGATCAGAAAAATTGTATGGTAAAGCAAATATTTTTTTTAATTTCCTGAAAAAAAATCCTGGTGATATGTGTTCAGTATCGTTGACTGAGCAACCCCTATCAGTTTGCGGGACGCTGTCCCTTACACCCGGTATAAGAAAAACATAAGTTATGTTTTCAGTGTATTTACAAACTTTAAATTTAATTAAAATTAAAACTGTCAAAAATACATATTCTAAAATATGCAGAACTCACCAATATCAACCTTCTCCATAGCTCTAATCATGTCTTCCTCATCAATGCTGTCTGGGTCGGAATCTGGATACTCGTTCCTCTTGTTGTTCTCATCATTTGAATCATCATCATCATCCGCACCTTCTGTTGAAGGTGTTGTTCGCCCAGTGTCAAGGTAAGAGCCAAATTCGTAGTTCTCAATGCTGAAAAATAACAGTAAAAAGAAATCCAAACACTACCCAGAAGTAATGTTGAACACTACCCAAGGTTGGTCTGATATTTCAATCAAAATTAATCAGATTTCTGACTTTACCCAGGAGGCTTGGGTAAACTTAAGATTATCCAGGTATAAGACTACTCATACTCAGCCATCAGAAATTACCCATAACATCTATACAGACATTATAAAGAGCAAAGATTTGTACTTTTGAATGTATGTATGTTTGTTTATTAAAATAAAAATAAACTCAAAAATTACTAGACTAATTTCAAAAATTCTTTCACCATCAGAAAGCTATGTTCAATTTTTCACCTTGAGTAACATACCTAGGCTACTTTTTTTCACTGGAAAATATTTTCCTACAAGAAAACTCATTTTACCGCGGGTGAAACTGAGGCGCAAAAAGCTAATTTTTTTATGGATGATATATTGGGACACCACAAACTCATTAATAATAATAATAAATAATAATATGATATATTACATTTAGAGGCAACTTACCAGACTAAATCATCTATCATAGAAATATCAAAATCCTTTGAAGCAGTTTGTGTATAAGAGGTATACAGATCATAGGCATATTTTGCATCAGCTGCTTCTTCTGCTGCCTTTTGTGCGTCAGCTGCCTCATCTGCTGCTTTCTGACGTAGGTCGATCAAATGATATATGTCTTCATCCCCATTCTCATTCAAACCCCTTATACAATTCACAACTTCATAACGATTTTCTGTTGAAGTTTCCTTGCGTTCTTTTCTGATTTTTTGGATGATTTCGCTGACGTTAGGCGCAGCTTTGATGTTTGTAATGTTTTTGGGAACTAAATTCTTCACGTGTTCTGTTTCCTGTAAGAGATAATTTAGAAAATGTGAGCATTAGTTAATAATAACCTCAAACACGTAACAGAAACGACTAGAACTTTTATAAAAACAACGTATATTGCGCTGCAAGTGAGGAAGGAAATGACTTAGATGTTGTTAGATGGAACTGTATAGTTTATAAAATATATCAATATCAAAAACACCCGGAAATACCTCATTTTCCACTGTGCCGCTAAACACAAACACCGATGGTGAAATCTCCTCGGTATGTGTTTTCATACGCTTGCACATGAGCACCAGCGCATCTTGAGGGTTTTCTTCAAGCCGCCTTTTCACGCGTATAATAGTGGAAGTAGCCATCTCGTCTGCTTTAACATTAAAAAATCAGATTTTTGTTGTTTTGCGATTGTGACCGTGACACTGTGACGTGACGTGACGCATGATTTTGATTTGACGTTTGTATCTAAAACCTCCCATTCACATTATTCATTCATTCATTCGTTCGGTCATAAACTAAAAAAAAAAAAAAAAAAAATATTCACAAAGAAAGTTATTATGGTTTGATCCTGTCCGAAGGGGTTCTACTATTGGATTAGGACGCTGATGCGGCAATCACGTCTCACAAGTTCAGAGAATAAAGTTTTTTGGGGCTGTGGGGTGGCCACCCTATGGGTCTAGCTGGCAACCCCACCAGCCCCTTCCGCCATTCTGCTTTTTGTGACGATTGCGTTCTCACACATTTTTCAGAGTAAATTAACAAAATACAAGAATTCATCGAGGTAAGTACTTCAAATGGTGTTTGCGTGTATTTACAGGCTGGTTAAAGTACCGGGCCTTTTTCCCAGGCATGATCCGAGGGATCAAACGCGCAGAGTAGATGCGCCTAACCTCTAACGAGGTATCTATCGCAGGTGCCCTTCTGGGCAAAAAACCTGGCGATGACCTGGAAGGATCGGAAGGATCGCTAAGACCATGTTCGAGGAACAGATAAGGTCGTAATCCATCGCACACGCATTCATCCAACGTGGGATCCGAAATCCAAATCTCCATTCCAGATAGCGGAGCGATGGCCACATCATATTTTTTTTCCTTTGCCAGAACAAGGCATAAAATGGTCATTATAGAGCCTTGCTTGTCTATGACAGTAAGGCGGTTAACACATTGTTCTGAACAATGGACCATAGACAATATCCGCCCTATGCGGCGTATTCCGCCGGCAGTGTGCTAACTAACTGCCTAACTTGTCATTCATAAAAAAAAAAAAAAAAAAAAAAAAAAAAAAAGACCGGTGTCCAGGAGTGCGTTCACGCATGCACCTAGGGGAAACCGTTAGAGCGACTTTTAATCTGACAGCTCGCGTAAACCCCCCGTTCATGCACGCACTTGCACCTGTCAGGATGAAATTTCCCCTGACAGGCGCTTCAAAACGCGGTTTTATCAACTGTCATAGTGAAAAGTTCCCCTAATCTTGCGCTATCCAAACGCCCGTGAACGTGCCCCGGAACCGTAAAGTGTCAATGTCAACACGCATGAGTCGCTTGCTAGACCGAGTTATTAAAATAAATATTTACGGGTTTTTTCAGCCAAAACATGTCAAAAAGACCACCAGCAGACTTAGGTGAAATAACCAAAAGACTCAAAAGCCTGGAACAGAAGATAGGACTTGAACAGGATCAAAACTCAGATGATGAAGAAAGTGAAAATTGGCCAGTGGAATACCTTGATTCCGATGACGATAATTCTACTATCCAGGAGCTTAACTTGCGTGATAACAGCATGGACCAGGACTCGGACGACGACGTCGTAGAGGTGATGGATAAAAAAGAAGTTAAGGGTGAATGCTCCACTGCGGAAGAATTTAAACTTCCTGAAGAATTCAGAAGGCTTCTAGGAGATCTTTCTAACGAAACTGAAGCTCTGGGAGATAAAATTCTTCCAGAGTTGGCGACGAAAGTGGAAAAGGTACTGAAGGAGGGGCTGAAGAAGGACGAGCGCGACGAGATAATTAAGCGCAATAACTTTCCAGCCAACTGTGCCTTCGTAGGAGGGCCCAAGTTAAACGCTGAAATTTCAGCCACCCTGAGCTACAGACAAATTACAGGGGATAAGAAAATGATGTCCAGACAGGGAAAAATTGGTACTGCTTTAACAGCAATTTTAAAGACAACAGATAAATTGATTAAGAAAGGAGACAAAGAAAACGTTGTTCCCATGATAGATGCCGTAAATATATTGGCAGACGTACAGCACTTGGACACAAAAATGAGGAAGAGTGCCATCGTACCAACATTGGATAAAAAATTATTATGTTTCCTGGATGACCCGGACAACAAATTAGACGGCTATCTTTTTGGTAAAAATCTAGGAGTTAAAATTAAACAGTTTAAAGCCGTGGGCCACCATGGCGCTTCAATAAAAGCTAAGAATTTTGTGAACCGCAGCCCCCGCCAGACAACTCAAAAGTCAAGGGTGGAGGGCCGAAAGCAATTCAGTCAGGGCGAAGTAAAAGGGAACAGCAGCAACTACCAGCGGAACAACTCCCGGTTCAGTTCAAACGTTGTAAACAAGCCCCGCAACAGAAGGAATATTCCTGCAGTCCCCAAAAAGTAAATGTTGATAAGGTAAATATCAGTCAATTCTACCTAAACTGGGTGTCTATTGGAGCTAATCCAATTATTTTAGAATGGGTGAAGGGATACAGGATCCCACTGAGTCAAAGCCCTATACAACATTTACTTTTTGGGGACTGCAGGAATATTCCTTCTGTTGCGGGGCTTGTTTACAACGTTTGAACTGAACCGGGAGTTGTTCCGCTGGTAGTTGCTGCTGTTCCCTTTTACTTCGCCCTGACTGAATTGCTTTCGGCCCTCCACCCTTGACTTTTGAGTTGTCTGGCGGGGGCTGCGGTTCACAAAATTCTTAGCTTTTATTGAAGCGCCATGGTGGCCCACGGCTTTAAACTGTTTAATTTTAACTCCTAGATTTTTACCAAAAAGATAGCCGTCTAATTTGTTGTCCGGGTCATCCAGGAAACATAATAATTTTTTATCCAATGTTGGTACGATGGCACTCTTCCTCATTTTTGTGTCCAAGTGCTGTACGTCTGCCAATATATTTACGGCATCTATCATGGGAACAACGTTTTCTTTGTCTCCTTTCTTAATCAATTTATCTGTTGTCTTTAAAATTGCTGTTAAAGCAGTACCAATTTTTCCCTGTCTGGACATCATTTTCTTATCCCCTGTAATTTGTCTGTAGCTCAGGGTGGCTGAAATTTCAGCGTTTAACTTGGGCCCTCCTACGAAGGCACAGTTGGCTGGAAAGTTATTGCGCTTAATTATCTCGTCGCGCTCGTCCTTCTTCAGCCCCTCCTTCAGTACCTTTTCCACTTTCGTCGCCAACTCTGGAAGAATTTTATCTCCCAGAGCTTCAGTTTCGTTAGAAAGATCTCCTAGAAGCCTTCTGAATTCTTCAGGAAGTTTAAATTCTTCCGCAGTGGAGCATTCACCCTTAACTTCTTTTTTATCCATCACCTCTACGACGTCGTCGTCCGAGTCCTGGTCCATGCTGTTATCACGCAAGTTAAGCTCCTGGATAGTAGAATTATCGTCATCGGAATCAAGGTATTCCACTGGCCAATTTTCACTTTCTTCATCATCTGAGTTTTGATCCTGTTCAAGTCCTATCTTCTGTTCCAGGCTTTTGAGTCTTTTGG
>JARACY010002834.1:0-38751 GCA_029255725.1 Scrobipalpa atriplicella
TAGCTTGAGACTTTATCCAACAAAGAATGAACGGAATCCCCGGCTCGCGGCTCAGTGAACCACTTAGCGCGGGAACTTTTCTTCGCTATCCGCCATCAAAGAATACGAATATTAGCTAGCCCGCCAACTGTATAATGAAGCCTCTGCTAGAGTTATGTTGCTCTTGTAGTTTTCCGTTTAGCACTGTTGAGAAAACGACCTTGGCCTTGTCAAACAAGACAATATTGTCAGAGCAGGTTAACCACAGGTACCAGCAGTTGCATTTTCTAGGAACTTTCATCATTATTCTGCTACATAGTTCACTCATGGGGACATGGGCCTCCCCCATTTGACGTGTAACTGCCGTACTGGCAAAGCTTGGTAGGAGAAATGCGGATTGGCAAGCGCAGTGCAAGATGATAAGTTCACAGAAAGATAATGCCGCTGCCTATTCCCTGGACTTACCTATTCCTTTGTTGGCTATTACAGCAGTCGAAACCTGCTGCTGAAGGTTGGCAGAGATTAAGAAGTTTTAAGTTAACACACCAAAAATACCTATAACATTTTCGCAATCTTCGCATAGGTACTGGTATCTGCCCTTGCTACCCACCCGACCCGAACCCGATATATCAGACTATCTTACTCAACGACGAAATGAAGCTATACTCTTTCTCGGTCACGTTCATACGGCGACGTTTATTGCTATCGTACGATTACGAATTATATTATATTTTACTGTTGGCGAGACTGAATTTTATTGGAGGTTATGCGGGTGCTGAAAGATGGTGAGATTTTTAAGGGAGAGTCCAACTTAAATCCGTTAAAATTGTTTCGTTTTGGTCGCAGTGGTTGTCTTTGTCTGTCCACGTATGCTGAGCGCTGTCATCATCTTATTCTTATAGAGATGAGTTAGAAGACTGTCTCGCCCGCCCTCCGTGAACTTGTTATACCTACCAAACAAACATGGTGTAATAATATAAAGGGATGGTTGTGATGTCTCGCAGACTGAAAGCGTCTGCACAGTCAACAAAACTAAACGTCTTTCAAAAGAAATTCTTCTGGTAGTAAGTACACAAAATTTGGTCTACTTCGATCACACAATAAATTGTATGGAAAAGCCATTTATTTTTTATTTCCCAGAAAAAAATCTTTGTAAAAGTAGTGCAGTTTCGTCGACTTGGCAACATATTTCAGTTTTCGGAATATTTCCCGCTTCTGTTGGTGATATGCGGCGCCCCGTATCGAGGCGAGGCAGCGCCGGCGGCACGACAAGGGATATGTCAGTCGACTGGCTCGCACCACCGTACATGCAGCACCCTCGACTGCGACCGGCTACCCTTGATACTTTCTGCTATATTCCCCGCTTCTGTTGTATCGAGGCGAGGCAGCGCCGGCGGCACAGCAAAGGATATGTCAGTCGACTGGCTCGCACCACCGTACATGCAGCACCCTCGACTGCGACCGGTTACCCTTGATACTTGTTGCTAATGCTGCTATATTCCCAGCTTTAATACTCCTCGACTGGGACCACAAATTCATGTAATGTTTTAGAACGACAACAACATTTCTATACTGAGTCGACTATTATCAAAGTTCAAATCACTTTTGACAAATTTGTGGCCAGCTCGAAAAAACGATTATTCAACGTGAGTTTATGAAGCGCGTACCCGACCAAGCAGTAATCTAGAGTACCAGGGATGCAGGGATCTATAACGACGAGGTGTTCAAATATTGAACGAGGGAGGCGAGACAAGGCACGGGGGAGCATCGCATCGCTTGACGGGATCTCAACACGTGTACCTAGCTGCTTCAGGAGATTATTGTGCTAGTGTAGACTGTAGGTAGGTGCTGCTACATGTTTATTGATAGAGCCTTTGGCGTCCTACACGATAAATGATTTTCGATTAAGTAGTTCAAACAGCCAGCTTTTCTTTTTCAAATGTAGCAGCAGCCTGCAGGAAATGTCCAATAAAACATAAAGCGGTGGCTTTATTGTATGTGACGTGACATACATCCCATTATCATCAGCCAAAAACGTTTACCATTTCGATCTAGGTTAAACAGTTTTCGCAAAGCACCACCTAGAAATTATACTGTATTGTAGGTAGGTTGTTTGCGAGATGCGGGCCACACCACACGTTATCGCGCCCCGCAGCGCTGCTGTAGGCGAACGTCACCTTGTCACCGAGCCGGTTTAGCGGGCGCACCTCACACGACTCGAGACGAGAAGCTTTGAGTTATGCTCGCCTGGTACTCCGACTCACTTGATGATTCAGCTCTAGCGCAGATTCAATCTAAACAAATCTTCTTTATTCGCCGATGTTTTTAAATTCCATTTTATGATCATGGAATTGTGGCTCCGGAAACTTTTTTCAACTGGGAATGTAATGTGACCCAAAACATATTTCGCGTCCCCCAAAAAAAGTCGTCAACATATAGGTAGTAGGCCTACACAGTCAGTATTTATTGTACTGCCACTGTCGTATTATGTGGTGGTATACCGCCCGACCGGCTTATCTCGCCCGACTCGCCCTGTGGCGCGCAGTGGGCGAGAGTTGGAGCGTCACCTTGTCACCGACCCGGTTTAATGGGTGGCGCGCCCCGCATGTCTTGATGCTTTGATTTATGACGGCCCGGTCATTCGGAGGAGTGTGCGAATATTTCTTGGTTTGTTTAATCGTTGTGATTTCTCTCTTAATGACGCTACTTAATCTCGTCAGTTAATTGCACACCTTAAGTTAAGATATAAGGGCCGAGGGCTTTTTGATTGTATGATTGACTGTTATTGTATATCCAATCAGTAATTTTAATACAAATTATGTTGCAGAGAAACAAGACATTCAAACTCTTCAAATGACAATACATTTGCAGAAGGCATAAATATAATCTTAATAAACACACACCTTGCTCCTCGCAAGACACGATAAGCGGTGAATAATACACCCGTATTCCTCAACTCAACCTACATTACATACACAACAAGTACCTACGTACCAACAGCGGCTTAACAGCCGACGACAGCCCACATCGGGAGGGTCAGCCCGTCGCCTGCCTGCCGTGCCGTCTGGGGACGTAATAAGGGCGCGGCCCTATGGAAAACATTTAACTCACTCAGAAATATTTACAAGTCTGGTAGGATGAATTTTATAATCACCTCAATTTGAAGAAGTTCCTCTGGATTTTCATGCTGTTAAAATTAGGTTTGCAACTTATTTAAAAATGTCAAAAAATCAGGTGTTGATCAAAATATTTATTATCAAAACGAAATAGTATTTAAACTTGTCTACTCTGAACGCACAACATGGTAATTTAGAATCAGGTTCGATGGCTTCGGAAAAATTAACCCAATAATTATGTCGATGGCATGGTATAGCATCGTGTGCAATCAACATTCAATGGACGTTCTTTAAAAATCTACAGATTTCTAAGGACCTCAACTCCTCAGTTCGTCCACCAATAGTTGCGCCACTGTCGACACGACGCTAGCCGCATCCGTGAGGCGAGTAGCCTCTCTTTTGTTTTCTTTTGTCACACTGCGGCACGAATCTTTGGGTCGACCGTCTATAGCTGATATGTGGCCCCAGGGCCTTACTCCCTCAGTTCGTTCACCAATAGTTGCGCCACTGTCGACACGACGCGACGCGAGCCACATCCGTGAGGCGAGTGCAAGCTACTCTTTGTTTTATTTTGTCACACCGCGGCACGAACATTTTGCAAAGGGTCGACTCAACCGTCTATAGCTGATGCGTGCTTGCTTATGCCATTGATGTGACTGAGTGGGTTGCAAGTTTCAAATCTCCTTTCTTTATTTTCTTTTGTATTGCTTCTTTTTGTCAAAAAGTGCTTTCTTATTATAACGCATCTATAAGATTTTTCTAGTCCTATTCACGCTGACCATTTGCATTAATGTGACGAAGTGTTACATAAGCTTGTTTAAACCATGCAAGTAATAGGATTATCTCTATGAAAAGTTCTAAATTTCCTAATTTCTCTCTTTCACATTTTTCTCCTGAGGTGTGGGTGTCCCGACAAGAACGTTCAAGAGACAAAATAAGAAAAACCTACTAACATTTTCCATATTTTGCTGCGCACAGTCGTTAAGGCAGGCGGTAAGTATTCCAGATTAATGAGTTTCAACATTAGTGACTAAGGAGCTCCGCCGATGATAATTCAGATATTAATGATCGTTTTTATGCCTTTGTTGCTTCTTGTTCTTTATAATAATTGAGTGGTTGGATGATACTTAATGCGTTTTTGAATAATAGTCCCGGTAATATTGTGCTGATGAGCGCTTGTTGCTTCGTTCTCTATTCTCTACGCGATGTTCTCTTTTGATCAGGTAATTAATTGCCTTATTAAGTTTCTTACTTCACTCTTTTGATTGATAGTCGAATGAAATTGTTTTATACATCCACTGTAGCTGTAGGTCCGTACGATCTTCAACTTAGCAATGAACCTTATTGTAATGTGTTATATTTTTTTCTTACCTCGCAATCACAGAACTTTAAATGGTTGTAATAAAATAATACATCCAAACATGAAAGCAACTGTCAACAAGCAGACGTGGAATTGAAACCTCTCGTGATTCCGTTTCACCAAAATTTGTTACTTTCTATTTAAAAGCTGAACAAACTTCAGACGACTAACGAAGTGGAGCACCCGAAAGCCCCAGTCATAATATAACGCGTTATACAAACGTAATTCCTCGTCTGCTTGTTGACAGTTGCTTTCATGTTTGGATGTATTATTTTATTACAACCATTTAAAGTTCTGTGATTGCGAGGTAAGAAAAAAATATAACACATTACAATAAGGTTCATTGCTAAGTTGAAGATCGTACGGACCTACAGCTACAGTGGATGTATAAAACAATTTCATTCGACTATCAATCAAAAGAGTGAAGTAAGAAACTTAATAAGGCAATTAATTACCTGATCAAAAGAGAACATCGCGTAGAGAATAGAGAACGAAGCAACAAGCGCTCATCAGCACAATATTACCGGGACTATTATTCAAAAACGCATTAAGTATCATCCAACCACTCAATTATTATAAAGAACAAGAAGCAACAAAGGCATAAAAACGATCATTAATATCTGAATTATCATCGGCGGAGCTCCTTAGTCACTAATGTTGAAACTCATTAATCTGGAATACTTACCGCCTGCCTTAACGACTGTGCGCAGCAAAATATGGAAAATGTTAGTAGGTTTTTCTTATTTTGTCTCTTGAACGTTCTTGTCGGGACACCCACACCTCAGGAGAAAAATGTGAAAGAGAGAAATTAGGAAATTTAGAACTTTTCATAGAGATAATCCTATTACTTGCATGGTTTAAACAAGCTTATGTAACACTTCGTCACATTAATGCAAATGGTCAGCGTGAATAGGACTAGAAAAATCTTATAGATGCGTTATAATAAGAAAGCACTTTTTGACAAAAAGAAGCAATACAAAAGAAAATAAAGAAAGGAGATTTGAAACTTGCAACCCACTCAGTCACATCAATGGCATAAGCAAGCACGCATCAGCTATAGACGGTTGAGTCGACCCTTTGCAAAATGTTCGTGCCGCGGTGTGACAAAATAAAACAAAGAGTAGCTTGCACTCGCCTCACGGATGTGGCTCGCGTCGCGTCGTGTCGACAGTGGCGCAACTATTGGTGAACGAACTGAGGGAGTAAGGCCCTGGGGCCACATATCAGCTATAGACGGTCGACCCAAAGATTCGTGCCGCAGTGTGACAAAAGAAAACAAAAGAGAGGCTACTCGCCTCACGGATGCGGCTAGCGTCGTGTCGACAGTGGCGCAACTATTGGTGGACGAACTGAGGAGTTGAGGTCCTTAGAAATCTGTAGATTTTTAAAGAACGTCCATTGAATGTTGATTGCACACGATGCTATACCATGCCATCGACATAATTATTGGGTTAATTTTTCCGAAGCCATCGAACCTGATTCTAAATTACCATGTTGTGCGTTCAGAGTAGACAAGTTTAAATACTATTTCGTTTTGATAATAAATATTTTGATCAACACCTGATTTTTTGACATTTTTAAATAAGTTGCAAACCTAATTTTAACAGCATGAAAATCCAGAGGAACTTCTTCAAATTGAGGTGATTATAAAATTCATCCTACCAGACTTGTAAATATTTCTGAGTGAGTTAAATGTTTTCCATAGGGCCGCGCCCTTATTACGTCCCCAGACGGCACGGCAGGCAGGCGACGGGCTGACCCTCCCGATGTGGGCTGTCGTCGGCTGTTAAGCCGCTGTTGGTACGTAGGTACTTGTTGTGTATGTAATGTAGGTTGAGTTGAGGAATACGGGTGTATTATTCACCGCTTATCGTGTCTTGCGAGGAGCAAGGTGTGTGTTTATTAAGATTATATTTATGCCTTCTGCAAATGTATTGTCATTTGAAGAGTTTGAATGTCTTGTTTCTCTGCAACATAATTTGTATTAAAATTACTGATTGGATATACAATAACAGTCAATCATACAATCAAAAAGCCCTCGGCCCTTATATCTTAACTTAAGGTGTGCAATTAACTGACGAGATTAAGTAGCGTCATTAAGAGAGAAATCACAACGATTAAACAAACCAAGAAATATTCGCACACTCCTCCGAATGACCGGGCCGTCATAAATCAAAGCATCAAGACATGCGGGGCGCGCCACCCATTAAACCGGGTCGGTGACAAGGTGACGCTCCAACTCTCGCCCACTGCGCGCCACAGGGCGAGTCGGGCGAGATAAGCCGGTCGGGCGGTATACCACCACATAATACGACAGTGGCAGTACAATAAATACTGACTGTGTAGGCCTACTACCTATATGTTGACGACTTTTTTTGGGGGACGCGAAATATGTTTTGGGTCACATTACATTCCCAGTTGAAAAAAGTTTCCGGAGCCACAATTCCATGATCATAAAATGGAATTTAAAAACATCGGCGAATAAAGAAGATTTGTTTAGATTGAATCTGCGCTAGAGCTGAATCATCAAGTGAGTCGGAGTACCAGGCGAGCATAACTCAAAGCTTCTCGTCTCGAGTCGTGTGAGGTGCGCCCGCTAAACCGGCTCGGTGACAAGGTGACGTTCGCCTACAGCAGCGCTGCGGGGCGCGATAACGTGTGGTGTGGCCCGCATCTCGCAAACAACCTACCTACAATACAGTATAATTTCTAGGTGGTGCTTTGCGAAAACTGTTTAACCTAGATCGAAATGGTAAACGTTTTTGGCTGATGATAATGGGATGTATGTCACGTCACATACAATAAAGCCACCGCTTTATGTTTTATTGGACATTTCCTGCAGGCTGCTGCTACATTTGAAAAAGAAAAGCTGGCTGTTTGAACTACTTAATCGAAAATCATTTATCGTGTAGGACGCCAAAGGCTCTATCAATAAACATGTAGCAGCACCTACCTACAGTCTACACTAGCACAATAATCTCCTGAAGCAGCTAGGTACACGTGTTGAGATCCCGTCAAGCGATGCGATGCTCCCCCGTGCCTTGTCTCGCCTCCCTCGTTCAATATTTGAACACCTCGTCGTTATAGATCCCTGCATCCCTGGTACTCTAGATTACTGCTTGGTCGGGTACGCGCTTCATAAACTCACGTTGAATAATCGTTTTTTCGAGCTGGCCACAAATTTGTCAAAAGTGATTTGAACTTTGATAATAGTCGACTCAGTATAGAAATGTTGTTGTCGTTCTAAAACATTACATGAATTTGTGGTCCCAGTCGAGGAGTATTAAAGCTGGGAATATAGCAGCATTAGCAACAAGTATCAAGGGTAACCGGTCGCAGTCGAGGGTGCTGCATGTACGGTGGTGCGAGCCAGTCGACTGACATATCCTTTGCTGTGCCGCCGGCGCTGCCTCGCCTCGATACAACAGAAGCGGGGAATATAGCAGAAAGTATCAAGGGTAGCCGGTCGCAGTCGAGGGTGCTGCATGTACGGTGGTGCGAGCCAGTCGACTGACATATCCCTTGTCGTGCCGCCGGCGCTGCCTCGCCTCGATACGGGGCGCCGCATATCACCAACAGAAGCGGGAAATATTCCGAAAACTGAAATATGTTGCCAAGTCGACGAAACTGCACTACTTTTACAAAGATTTTTTTCTGGGAAATAAAAAATAAATGGCTTTTCCATACAATTTATTGTGTGATCGAAGTAGACCAAATTTTGTGTACTTACTACCAGAAGAATTTCTTTTGAAAGACGTTTAGTTTTGTTGACTGTGCAGACGCTTTCAGTCTGCGAGACATCACAACCATCCCTTTATATTATTACACCATGTTTGTTTGGTAGGTATAACAAGTTCACGGAGGGCGGGCGAGACAGTCTTCTAACTCATCTCTATAAGAATAAGATGATGACAGCGCTCAGCATACGTGGACAGACAAAGACAACCACTGCGACCAAAACGAAACAATTTTAACGGATTTAAGTTGGACTCTCCCTTAAAAATCTCACCATCTTTCAGCACCCGCATAACCTCCAATAAAATTCAGTCTCGCCAACAGTAAAATATAATATAATTCGTAATCGTACGATAGCAATAAACGTCGCCGTATGAACGTGACCGAGAAAGAGTATAGCTTCATTTCGTCGTTGAGTAAGATAGTCTGATATATCGGGTTCGGGTCGGGTGGGTAGCAAGGGCAGATACCAGTACCTATGCGAAGATTGCGAAAATGTTATAGGTATTTTTGGTGTGTTAACTTAAAACTTCTTAATCTCTGCCAACCTTCAGCAGCAGGTTTCGACTGCTGTAATAGCCAACAAAGGAATAGGTAAGTCCAGGGAATAGGCAGCGGCATTATCTTTCTGTGAACTTATCATCTTGCACTGCGCTTGCCAATCCGCATTTCTCCTACCAAGCTTTGCCAGTACGGCAGTTACACGTCAAATGGGGGAGGCCCATGTCCCCATGAGTGAACTATGTAGCAGAATAATGATGAAAGTTCCTAGAAAATGCAACTGCTGGTACCTGTGGTTAACCTGCTCTGACAATATTGTCTTGTTTGACAAGGCCAAGGTCGTTTTCTCAACAGTGCTAAACGGAAAACTACAAGAGCAACATAACTCTAGCAGAGGCTTCATTATACAGTTGGCGGGCTAGCTAATATTCGTATTCTTTGATGGCGGATAGCGAAGAAAAGTTCCCGCGCTAAGTGGTTCACTGAGCCGCGAGCCGGGGATTCCGTTCATTCTTTGTTGGATAAAGTCTCAAGCTAAACTTGTGCGGCCCGTCTCTAAACATCGCTCCTTTACGGCCTGTATTCTCAATATCAAGACTATAGTTTTTGCGAAATATGTTTTTGGATTTATGCCGTCCTGGTGCGAACGATGTTGGTGTAACGCAAGTTTTTCGCAATTTTCAACCATTTTTTTTTTTTTATGAACTTGGGGATCATAAAATCCGCTGATCTGAGGACCCGGTCCATGCTTTTCAGGCGTTTACAGTTACAGAGGGGAGGGAGGAGGGATAATTTTTAAAGATTTATTGGTGGTTAGAGTTTAACTAGCAGAATATCATCAACTCACATCAAATTACCTACATCGATATCACCAAGCGATATCATAAAGCATCACCGTACTGATTGCAGCTGTCTATAAGTAAGTAGCATGTTAACTATGTAGTGCAAACTATTTAACAGTCCATCAATCATAAGATGTAATGCGACTCTGTCATAAAATTGCTGAACCAGCTGGCGCTTAAATTCGCAACACTAGCCGCTCATCCAACTATCCTATCCCATATGATGCTTTCCTAGTAGAAGTAGTGTTCAAGTGACGTAAGTCCACAACACAACCGAAACACAACCAAACAAACCAATTCAGTGGATGGATGAAGATTAATTTTCAGCAAATTCGGGTTTAGTTAGCTACAAACTACAAGTTAATATTTGTTCGCTTCTGGAAAAGGAACCTGTAGAAATGAACGTTAGAAATGTTACGTATTGGCAAAGCCTCAGCCGAGATTTATCCTCATACTTTGAACCTCGCCCGGGGCGCTCTCACGAGCTCTAAGCTACCGTACTACAGGAGCTCGCTTCGCCTACCAAAGGATTTGAATTTGCTCGCTCAACTACTATTGTGAATTATGTCGTCCTGGTAGTCGCAGCGTACTTGTGACGTAAGTTAGTTCGCATCGGTAAAAGGCGAATCCTGAGAACTCGAGAATTGTAAATAAGACTAGGTACAAAGACACTTTTCATTTCGTTCTCTAGTTTCCCAGAACCGTCGATCCGCAATCCGTTTCCGGGACTGGGAATGGGAACTGCGTTGATTACCCTCCCAGTCCCGGGATCCCGGCATCCGCCCGGGTATGTTCGAGTCCCGGATATTGCGGATAGGGGGATAGGTTTTTGCCGTCAAGCCGACGTACTTTGCCGTAGCGAAGTGATCTGTCAGACGGCTGCTTGGGCACGTTTCTGATGCTGAAGTTAAAGAGCGATATAACTTTATATCCACTGAAAGATTTTGAGCTAAAATATGTATGTATTTGGGAATCCTCATTCGTTCCAATTGCACAGCGCGACATTTTATATCTTATATCATCACCGTCCTTTCCATGGCGGCGGCAATATACTACATACATAGGTAATATAGGAAAGAAACGTAACATGAATCACGCGCGCAGATCGTCGAGGTAACAAGCGCACCATCATTACCAACTAAATTATGTATGTAAGGTACGAGTAGCTGTGCCGTCGCTGCCGCCGCCGTGCTAATGCGACACCGAACCGTCCATGCCGCTACCGCTGCGCTTTGAGCTCATAGCCTCATATAGGTACGACTACAGTACCGTGCGGAATGGAGGTTATCTGCTGCAAATTTCCGCATCTTCGGGTTGATCTTAAGCGCTTGGCAGAGCCTGTAGTGTCGCCATACTTCATGCCGACGACAAGACAAATTTTTGCATCTACTGGGGCCTTTACGATCACGGATAAAGGGGATCATATTTTCAACTTCTAACACAATAAAAGTAACATAACCCGGCGCCCGTGACATAAGCCGGCCCACACTCATCGAGCGCGGTGGAAGATAAGGCTAACCACATTAATCGCTGAAGCATCCCCCCTAATTTTTCCCGCCACGTCGACGCCCGAGGGGGACACTTGGCTGCTAACTAACGGTAGAGTTTAATCACGAGAGCGATATTGTACTGCGTCAAATTGTCCCCATTTGGGCGTGTTCTGGCATGGGTCTGGGGAGTGGTATGCCGCGCCTAGAGTGGCTTAGACAAAGCATGCGGTTGAGCGTTTCTTAATTTGATTTGAATTTAGGTCGGCCCTATATGTTGGCATATACCCCCTAATTTTGGGGAAGCCCATGTCCGTCCAGCAGTGGACTGTTGTGGCTGATGATGATGATATGTTGACGACTTTTTGAGAGAATTGAAACATGATTTTCCAAAACTTCAAACCATGCAGGCGGTCAATCCGACCCAACTGATTTTAGAAAAACTAAAATCTAAACATCAATCAAATAATTAGAGGACTGTCGATAATTCCAATTTGATGAAAGCCACGAGCCGTAGGCCGTTCTCAGCACATGTATTTCCTTTGCCGATATGAGCAGCCGGGACGAGGTGTGGTAACACACACTGCTCTATCACTCCATTTAGCCTTTCGGGCCGTTTCTGGCGGGAAGGAAGTTCACGCAACAATACTGTAATTAGGTTCTGTAATAAAACCTAGCAATTTCGCAAGCGAAGGTTGTGTTGCACGCATTAGCCGCACGAAGGCTCTTATTAACTTTTATTAAAAGTCCTTTTGGGTAACTAAAACTCATTTTCACTGTGTTGGGAGTTATACATAGTTATACTATGTAAGGCTATGTAGGTTTAGACAAAGGCGAAATCATATTTAGAGAAAAGTAAGTGAATAAATATTCTGTAGAATTCTTCTACAACCAAAGATTCGACGTTCTTGCTCTTAGCATCTGCTTATGACAGAGGAGGTATGTAAAGTTTCAACAGCAAGAGGCGTTTTAGCTAGGTACTTACTCGTACACCATGTCTGAAAGAATTTGGGTCAGAAACTAATAGTATCTTAAATATCTTTGATCTGTAATTATTACTACAACTTTCTCCTCCAAAATTTCCTCAAACCAGGAGCCCATACTCATTATGGCGTTCTCGTCTTATCCCCTCGGCAGTTGGCGCCCGAGCCACCCCGCTCATTACCGCCCCGACGACCCGACGCTTGATTGATTGATTCATTCGCGCTCTCGGGACGATAAACCGCGCCGTTTAGCTTGTTATCACGTTCCACACCTATTTTGGAGGTGAAAGTTACAGTTGGGGAGATTGAGATGTCTAGTTCTTGATCTAGAGAGTTTCTGGGAAATTAGGCCTTGGTTCGGTCGTGGATGCGGGATTTATTGTGCTAGCTTCACAAGCAAAAGCAAAAGCGCTTACACGCAAGTGTGGCATAATCTTTTGCTATGTCACCATCGCCACTCACACACTTTAGTCATTGTCTAGATATCGTGATACAAATACAAAGTCATTCTCTTTGGACGATTTGCTGATTTCATTGCACAGATGTAATGAAGCTATTATTATTTGTTCTACTATTTTAACTTGATTTAAACTAACGGTTGTTTTTGTTGTAACCTGTAGGTATGTGAAAAGTCATCTACAAAAACATTGGGTAAGAAATATACTATTGTTTAATGTATCATTTCCTAGGACATGTTATCAAACTACGACAAAAATCCTCTGCTGGACTTTAGGATCTCATAACCGAAAATGCAAAATACGGCTATTACTTTTTACTAGACAGATAGAAGCTTTTCATCGCTGTCGGTATTCGGTATCTGGTGATGGCCCATAAAGTCGCTTTAACAATTCAGCATCGTAAACCAAAACGCGACCGCGATGCCAGCCGTAAATAACGCGTATAAAGATGTTTTCGCGTTGAATTACACGGGGAATGTTACCGGAATGAGTTCCTATTTTACACGATGCCTTATCTTCCCCACTCCTAATAACAATCGGACGACATTCGTCTCCTAGCGAGTTTTCTTTTAAGTATTGCCACTCCCCAATATCTTTTCCGAGCAATTAGGATCTGGCTGGCAGGGGACAATTTTCTGTGAGCATAACAACGCCGCTGGGCAGATTGCGTGTTCGAGAAACAGGCTTGCGTAGTTCGTCCCGTTCTCGCCTTAATTATCCGAGCGGCGAAGTCGGTAATCATTTATTGATGTGATGATAGTAATCTACAGTGATTGTTGGCGGCTGTCAGCATCCTTGCCAGTCAATCAAGCAACAAATTGAACTCCCAAATGCACCAAGGGAGGAGGAGTGCCGCGGAGCTAATTAGAGTCGCGTTCGCGTCGACAATCGCGTGCAAGCTCGGTGCAGGCGCGACAGCCCGGCCCGCGCCGCCCTACGTAATTGCAGGCCGCCGGTAATTTATGGCCTCCTGTTACCACCGTGCGGCAAATGTCGCTAGCGTTTTTGTGCCGTTGATTTTGCGGGGAAAGTGTTTTTCTTGTTTCGTTCCTCGCATGCGGCTGTGTGTGGGCTTTCTAAGTAGAGCCGAGAGAGTTATGGTTACGGCGCAGGCCACTCATTAATCTTCGGAGTGCAGTTTTAGCTTTTTCATAAGGCTCCGCAAACTCGGCATGCAATTTTAGCGATGATTGATGAGCTTGAAAATGTTTGCATTTTAGAAACAAACACCACTATTTGGAGCGTCTCATTTTCTCCCTCCTACGTAGCCGCATTCAGAGGCAACATCCATAATACTGGCAACACGTAGCGAAGCGAGCGTCGGGGTAGAGCGCCGAGCAATAAATAGCGGTGGAATTAAATAAAGCGAGGATGAAGGATGGCAGCCTCGCCTCGCAGCGCAGACGAGACGCATTGTTCCCGGCGCCGACGTGTTCCACCGGACACGAATGCAATTAGGTGACTTCCACTTTAAACGTGAGACAAATTACAGAAGCGGGAGAGAGCTCATCAGTCAGGGGCGACGCAGCGACGCAGCCATGCTGGATGCTCTGAGTTCTGAAACACATTACAGTTGATGTTTGAGTGCTGTTGTTGAGTTTCTGGCGTCAAGCGTCATTCATAGCGGTTATTGCTGCACGCAAACTAGCAACCACTTTGGAGATTACAAGCGTGGAGTTGAACACGAGACACGTCATGTGAAATGGATGGTTGGGCGTTTTATTCAAATTCAAACCACAAAACGAAATTTTTTGAATGAAATATTTTTTTAGATTAACTTTTGTGCTTGGGGAAAGTTGTTTGGTAACATTGAGCTAGGTGGTAACTACCTATCAGCTTACTATTTAGCGGTTAACCCCGGAATTTGCAACACACTTAATGACTTGCCAGTAGTGCAATGAATGTGCATAAGTTTGACTGCAGTGATAGGCACCGCTCCGCAAGAGGCTGGTTAGGTTAGGTTTCAACCAAAATCAGGCTCTTCTCTTAATAACGATTGTGACGTAACATTTTCTAGTTTTACAGTCTTCGGAACGTCGCAAAAGCCGTCGTTCCGCGCCGAAGCATCGCCATGAAGTTTTTGATGGTCAGCTCAAATGGCCCGGAGCTATAAACCGTCTGGTAACAGGCACTGATGCGGGCCAGAACAGCTAGTGTACTCCAACTTGGAGTCTCCAAGGTACAGGGTGTAAGGGATAGCTTCTCGCCAACTCTCATTCAACGAAATACCTAATTAGGTATAGAACGACATCCACGAAGAAAAATTCCAGGTTTTTTTTTGACTTTCCAATAAATTGACTAATTGATGGTCTAGGATTTTGTAATGCAAAGGAAGTTACAATTTTTTATTCCCTGAAAAAAAAAACACTTCGTGAAAGTTGTTTTTCAATACAATCCGTACTGGTACTGGGCCCACGTGGTCGACTGGGGCCCGTTCGCCATATCCCAGGGTAGGCTCGTGCCCCTCAGTGGGGACGTATATGAGCTAAAGTGAAGATGATTATGAAAGTGGTTTATTTCATTGTTTTGTTGGTTCAAGCTGTTACACCCTGGATAGCTAGTGTATATACCGGGTGTAAGGGACAGCGTCCCGCAAACTGATAGGGGTTGCTCAGTCAACAATACTGAACACATATCACCAGATTTTTTTTTCAGGATATGAAAAAAAAATTTGCTTTTCCATACAAATTGTCTGATCGATGTGGTCATTTTGTATGAAAAAGCAAATTTTTATTTTCATTTCCTGAAAAAAATTCCTGATGGTAGTTGTTCAGTACCGTTGACTGAGCAACCCCTATAAGTTTGCGGGACGCTGTCCCTTACACCCGGTATAGGTATAAGTATTCGATTTGCCGTAAAATGCGCGTCTACGAAGCGCTTCGAAGCAGCAATTTAAAACGTGGTTTTACGCGAAATCGAATAGACACGTTCGATTTATGCGAGAAGTGTCTGCCGTGACATGAAATTTGGATTCTAATTTTTGCGCAGGTATAGCATAGCCTCTGTGGGTATAGCAAAATAACACAAGCCCGATGGTGTAGTGTAGTGGATAGGGCCATTGCCTCCTGTGCAGGGGGTCCTGGGTTCGAACCCCACCACGTACCTACCAATGTGTTTTTCGGTTTCCGAATTTCATAAACGTTTATTCGCTACGGTGAGGAAGCTGCTTATTCTACTCTATTAAGGGTAAGCTCAAAAGAAACCTAGAAATCTGTTGTTTATTGGATTCTTGCTGATATCGCCACATTAGCTCCATAGATAGACCTGCAGCATGAAAAATAATGGGAGTGAGTTCGAGTCCCACTTAGCTTTTAAACCTAGTTGTTTTTACTACTAAACATGATCAGTTTTAGAAGCTGTACCTATGAAAGCTGATCCCGATATCCTCGAGCGATTAGCACTGGTATACGAGAGCTGTTGAACACACGCTCTCCGGATAATGACTCTCTAAAATCCTGTGCCAATTCGTGGTGTCTAATAAAACTTAGCGCCAACATTTTCAAAAGCATTTCTTTTTTACTGACCTGGTTGTTCCCCACATTTAGACATAAAGTCAACGATAGAGTATGCTCAGCTCATGCGGAACTCCTGACTGGCATTCCGACGCTGATAGACACATCAAGTTGCTTTGTACCACCTGAATCTGGTTGAAGGTGATCGCAACATGCCCAGGAAGAGAAGTAAATGTGACAGCCCATTATCGCTGCCAGTCCAGCATGAAAGTTATTCAGAAATTGAGTAACAGACATTTCACACCTGTATTTTAGTTGCTATAGAAATGCAAACTGCAAGTACTTGACAATACGTTCCGTATAGGGCACTGTAATAAATAAGAGTGATATACATACATACATATACATGTGATGGAGTGTACCATAGACAGAATCACCTGGCCTCGCGTTTTACGATACGACAGGCACTGCTGTGTCGGCCGCCACTTCTAGTGATAGTGATGGGACGAATTTTTGGGCTATCGATATCGACAGTAAGTAAAAACTCATTGTTATGCAACTTCATTCGGTACAGTTGCGTCAGAGAGAATTCCGCAATATTGCACTGCTGGCCAGACCTACCCCAGATCAGGGGAATTTGCTATACTCACCACGCTTCATTCAGCTTCAAATAAACCTGCGGAAATACTGGATTATTCATTTTAAATTTAATTTTCATTGTCTGAGAATGTTCCCTGTGAAAGAAAATAGTATAAGCCTGTACTATGTATTTGTATTGTATGGGTATCATCTCATTATGATACTATTGTGATCCGGCCTGATTCGGGCCCGTGTCCTGCTAGGATTTATTCACACACGATTCCGACCTTCGATGCAAATGCGGGGTAGATCTACAGATCATGACCAATTCGATATCTTGGCTTTACTGGAGCTGCTAATGCAAGCAAACCGAGAACGCAGTGAGGGTTACAGACCACTGGGCTAGGGAAGTTTAAAAAAGATAAGGTTTCGTTTTGTCATCGTCTCTATAGATGAAGAAGTATTTAAAACATCGATAACTCCACCCCAGCACTACCAGAAGCACCCTCGAACGGGTCCCGGGCGGGCGCGGCGATGGAATTAAATCGCACGCATGACACTTCCGCCCCCCTCCCCGTCCCACCGCAGCTCACCCCCCACCAGGGTTGACGGATCGGGCTTTTTTCGGGAGGAGACGTGTTGAGAAGACTTGTGGTGTAGATGAAAGTGGCGATTCTTTAAACGCTGATGATGGAACGGCTGACAGGGATGAATGAAAGAAGAAAACGTACAGCACAGACCCCAAATAAATGGGATATGGGCAAGCAAATGATGATGATGATGATGGAACAGGGAATGAATGTTTTTTCACCATTGAGGTGGATGTTCTTTTCTTTTTTCTATCTATCTATACCGGGTGTAAGGGACAACTTCCCGAAAACTGATAGGGGTTGCTCAGTCAACGAAACTGAACAACTTCCACCAGGAAATTCTTTCAGGAGATGAAAAAGGAAATTACTTTATCATACAAAATGACCCCATCGATCAGACAATTTATATGGAATACCATTTTTTTTTAATTTGCTGAAAGAATTTTTCTCGTGGTAGTTGTTAATATTGACTGAGCTACCCCTATCAGTTTGCGGGAAGCTGTCCCTTACACCCCGTATTGATGAAATGATGGTAATCTTCCACCGGCATCTTTTGGCCTCAAATCAGTTTTGCTGTGTTTTCCTTTGGTTAATGACAGAAGCATAAAGTCAAGAGCAAATCCATCGCAATAGTATATTACGATACAAGTGCGGTGCGTTGATAGTTACAGCCGAGGCGATATTGCTAGCCCGAGCCGTAGGCCTAATTAAAAAAAAAAACTCGTGTGTTTTACAGCACTCGTGCATTTTACATTACGATTACGCACAAGTACGTAATAAGATACAATACAATATTGAAATTGGTGTAATAAGAGACCCTTTACGAGCAAATGTGTTATAAAAAAAATATACTAACCTTACAGCAAATAGTAGATTAGTTTTGGAAACCCTACAGTTTTCCCGGCACGAGGCGAGTGAAACAGTTCATGACTGAAGCCGACACGGTAACTGAAGCCCGGAGCACATACGCTGTGAACCCGCCACTTACTACACCCTCCTGGCTTCCTGGTACTGCCGGTATTATGTGCAAAATTAAAACGTCTCGCGTTGGTCCGAATGCCATAGAAAGGGAATAACAGCTGTTTTAGTTGGAATTCTTTTTTTTTTTGTGCAGGAAACCTGCGTTACCTAGACCTTCAGGGGAAGAGCTAGGTTATCTTATGTGGGATTTCTACCCACTTAAAATTCCACCGTGACCAGCCTTTGAAGAGACTGAGATCCTCTGACCCTCTATGTATTAGCAAAGCGCCCGAAGGAAGGGCTTTCTAGGATGTCCTACTCCTAAAGTTTCCTGCCCTGTATGCTTTTTAAGCGATAGTCTGGCAACCCCAATACAGCAATTAGTAATCCTATCTGAAGTGTCCCTCAATATTAGTCAGACGTAGCGGAAATGAAATGGCTGTAAGGTAAGCCATTGACGCTCTAGTAGAGCGGCTCAACGTAACCCAAACATAAATAATAGTTATTAGATTACCACAGATATGTTTTTTTTATTACGGTGTCTCCCATACGGAAAGTGGTTGCTCAGTGAACGAAACTGAACAACTTTCAGATGGAAATTCTTTCAGGAAATTTTATTTCATTTCGTGAAAGAATTTTCTTCACCTTTTTCAACGTAACATGGCTCTCGGTAATCATTGTTATCAGCTTGTCGAGTCGCCAGTCAATCAATCGATTGGCACGGTGTACCAAGGCCACATAAACACAAAAAGGATTATTTTATTACTTCCATGCTGGACTGGGAGTGAGAGAAAAATGTGCCAGCTGTTTTTCCTCCCGGGCATGCTGTAAAAACCAGCTAAAGGATTCGAGGTTTTCAGTAGGTAGTAGGTACTATATTGTAATTTAGGCGATGGGCTGACTGACAACCTGTTACTACAGCAATATAGTTACAGAGATCTATCAAACCCGCAAAACTTGTCAGACGTGGCGGAACGATCTTTGTCTTTGACGCTCTGCCTAACCCTTTACGGATAAAGGCGTGATTATATGTCTGAATGTAAAAAAGGATTATGCAATGTCACACTACCTAGAACGTCACGATTGCATGCAAGCTGATATGAATTTATACGATGCGGCGGGCGTGCGGCACACTGATTCGATTAATAAATCTCATTATTTGAGTATCACTGGCCGACTTTGGTCGGGTTTCGATATCGCAAATCGCAACTGATATTTTGTGGATATTTAATTTTATTCTGGGATGAGGATGTGTATGGGTAGTCGTTTGGTGACCCGCACAATATTGTGGGAACAAATACAATAAAATACTAGTATAATAACCACACTGACCATCTAACATAAAATTAGATGCCACAATATCTTACCACCGTTTTTTTTTTTTTTTACGAGTGTGACTGCGTGCGGTTTATTCGGTGCAATGCGGGAGGCTCCACAACTGCACTCACATGGTCGCGCACACCACCCGGCTTTGTATGACGTCCTGGTACATTCATACGCTCGAATAAACGGTTTGTGGTGTTTTAGCTGCCATCATATTAAAAAAAACTTCATACATGTGTCTGCGTTACATTGGAAAGTGATAAAATCCGACTGCCCATACTCGCTGACAAGTCCTTCCTTTCATTTGCTTGGAGCTACTGGCACGCCGCCGCCGCCAAATGTTTCTCGGGAGTGTGAAGTGAACCAACTTTCTGATAAAGTCAACGAATACCTAACTGTTAGCAAAATAGCGCCCGCCATTCTCAAAGGAACTGAAAAATATCAATCTCAGCTCGATCGACAAAAAAACTTCCGCAACGCGAACTCCGTCAGACGGCTTTTAGCCACTGAACATTAATACTAGCGTATATGGAACAGCCATTACGAACATAAACCATGTCCCCAGTATTTAGTAAGGCATCTCCACAAATTTCGTCCCGTCGTTATTTAATTTTAGAGCGTAGCGAAGCTTATTCTATTTATATGTATACGATGCAGCATGTTTCAATCATAATAACATAACAAAAGTACAACATAAGCGGCCTTATTGCTAAGGTAGCAATTTCTCCCAGGCCAAGGCAACTATTTTCTTTGCTTTAGATGAAACGAAAGTACGTAACAGTTAGCGGGATAGTGCAAAAAGTGCAAATTTCAATAAACTACATACTTACAGAGAACACACAGTTATACTTATAAAATATGTAGTACTAATTATTAATGTTTCTGACTTTTAACTCCTTTTTATTAAAAATATCGAGTCTGACCACCATTTTTTGCCGTACTAAAACGTAAATTTTGAGTGGAGTATGAAGTGAGGTTCAAGCACCTCTATTAAATGGGACATGAAGTGCTTGAACGTTGTCTTCTCCATATATATAACTCAGTGCTTTCAGCAGCAATAGAGAATCCACGCCTGCGATTCGGGGCACGTTTAAGGCCAACCTAATCCGGGTCACCCTGACACTTGATAGGTAAAAATCACCGTCACAAAACCCTGATCCCTTATGAGGGTTGCTGCTGATGACTACTTCTTACGACGATTTGGAGAAAATGTTGGTGACTTTGTTGTGCGGAAATGTCCGTTTACGCCGTAATTTGATGCTCATTACGCTGGACTCGAGTTGCATGCAAGGCGGTTTTATCGACGCTTTAAAAAAGTATATTTATGCTGCATATTTCATATATTATGCAGCATGCAACTTATATTTTATAAGGTATGTGTGAAATCGATTTGGCATGTATACGGGTGGTAGGTAGGTACTTGTATTTGTCCTTGTTTACATACCTTTGTTTTATATCACGACTGCCGCCCAGCTCGGCCATACCATACTTCTTTTAGTGCGTGCGTACTGAGTCTGTACTACAGACAGACATGGTGATCCACGCACACTATTGCCTAACAACTATAAAAAAAATTACACATATTTACTAGTATGGCTAAGCCGCAGTCGTGAGATTTAACAACTATATCTACCCAACTACTTATAGCTGATGACGACTATAGACAAATGTAGAGCACATTTTTCATTGGTTGGCGTGAACTGTCCCGTTTGATGTTAGGCTTCCGATCAGCCGTGATCAGCGAATGCCCGCGGGCCGTTGCTGTTTGCCTGGTGTGTTTGCGAGTCCGCTCTTTTGGTAAGAGTGGGAGAATGTTTGCTCTCCTCCAGTTTCCGGCGGGAGAATATTGCAGCTTCATAACTTTATGAACGCCGCGCCTATTGAATTGAGCCCGGTTTTGTCTATAATCACGGGATATTCGTAAAATATTCATTAAAATACTGGGTGGATCAGAATCCCACAAAATGCAATTTTCTCACACGAAACTCAACAAAATAAAATTACCAATCTGAATTGGTCGTTCTGTATGGGAAAGTAATTTTTTTAAGCTTACCTGCACCATATTAGAGAAGTTTTTGATATCACTTTATAGGGCTCATTCCAGAAATGCACTTTTCTACCCTCAGGACCGAAGACACAAGCATATAAACCCTGTATCGTTTAACTTTGGAAACTTCCTTTAAAGCAGTACAAGTATGCACGCCAGCAAAGAGCTGCAGGCACTCTACGAGTATGGAGCATGCCTTAACTTTCTGGAGCTGGCACAGTGCAGGTTAACTGCGGTAACAAGTTCACTTTCCGGCTAAGTTGTCCGCATGAACATGGTCTAAAGTTAGCTATAATATTTTCAGTTCAGTTATTTTGTGGGACGAAAGGGGATAAAGTATTTCTTGTATGAAAAGTTTCTTTATCTTCGTGTAAACCGCACTTGTTTGAAGAAGTAATATGTCACTAAGAAGTACGACCACATTCAGATGTTTGAAAGCAAACGGCAGTGTGTGTGCAAGGGATGATTTTAGAGAAACTGAGAATACTTATTTGAATAAGATGTTTGGCTCAGATTTCTGAACACTCAGATGTACTCAAAGAACCACACACAAATGCTGCTCTTAAACTGAAACAGACCAATGGCTCCACAAGTAGCATCCTAGTAGCAAGTACCAGGACTTGACAAATGGCGACAGGGCGACTCCACAGCTGATGTCAAGTGCGGATGCGGACGTCGGGTCCTCGGATCGTTATAGTTGCCATATCTGCAAGGAAAATCCGGAAATGTAATCCTTATCATTTGTAAATTACATACTGATATAGAAAGATCTAATTAGATAACTTCAACCACTACTGGACGGATCGGGATGAAACTTAGCACGCATACAGGTTAAATCCTGGAAAAGACAGGCTTCTTTACGCCGCGGGAAAACTTAAATTTCCACGGGAAAACTGATTACATGCGGGTTAAACCGCTGGCGAAAAGCTTGTCAGGACTATGTAGTACGTGGTGTACAGAGAAATTTCCTGCTCTATGCACTTTTTGTGTCCACTACATAGATTTACCACTATCCGTAGATTCATCCTTATCGTTCAACAAATGGGACAGAAAAGGAGTGCTCGGAGCACCCTTTTTTCTATAGGAGTGAGCGAGAGGTTGTATAACCCGAATAAATTACAAAAGACCATGCGCCGCTATGATAGGTAACTGACAGAGGTCTAGTGCATTTTGACGGGTAGTACAGTCAAGCGGTGCCAAAATGCTCGCCTTGTTTTTGTTTGACGCGCTGAATCTCTAGTAGTCGTAAATCAATGGTCCACTACATGTACGTGTCACTACAGCAAAAAACCTAGACGCCCGCCGCGCGTATTAGTAAACTGTGATAAAACAGTATTTTCAATGATTCTCAAAATGCGAGATGGCAAAAACGCTCCCGTAAGAGGAATTAGCAGATACCTATATCTGTGTGTCTGGCAACCCAGTGGAAGCGGGACATAGGGCGGGCGGGACGAGAGGTGCGCGCGGGGCGGGGGCGGGGGCGGGGGTGATGCCGAGAGCGGGACCTGGCTAACGACGACTGATTAATCGTGCGAGAAGCGAGACGCCACTTACTAGCGCTGGGAAAATGCGCGTTATCGATGATTTTTTAATTGCAAAAAAGTTTGTTGTATTGCAAAAAAGAACCTGTCTTCTTCTACACTAGCGGTTGAACTGGTTCAAATTCAAACTGGTTTGGAATTGGTCTTCTTCTATACCAGTTAGTTGTTTGCCAGAGATCGTGAAGAATCTAGTGGATTTACAAGTCAGCGAACGACTCGGTGAACACTGTATCAGTTCTGTTCAGTTTTCAAACCTATGGCTTGTTTGATAATCACTATCAAAGACATTATCAGACGGCTAACGTGCCGTCGATTCTACATTGATTCCTTTGCAGAAGCCTGGCTAAACGATTAAACATAAGCGGTGATAGCTTATAACCAGCCTCCCACCGACAACGTTCAGTGCTAAATAAATACGCCAAGAGTCAACCTATCGCAAAAAATAACTTATCGATATCGATAACATAGCATCTAGCCCATCCCTATTTGCGATGAAGAATGGTGCTGTATGTGCCAGCCCGGGGCTTGAAACAACTGCGTCTTCGGGTGAAGTGTGAGGTCCTGTAGCTATGATAAATATATCCGCAAGGTTTTCTGGGATAGTCTATGTATGATTATGATATGACCCTGTTTGCTCAGCCTTGTGTAAGAAAGTTTCATAGGTTAATACTTATTAAGTGGAAAACCTCATAAAGAGTTTTTTATTCTATTATACAGGATGTAAAAAAAGTACTGCGTTCCTTTGAACTAAATTACATGTTCTACTGATGATGGTAGTTCAAATTAAATAGTTTATTTTGTTATTTCTCATGGTTATGTTGCTAAAGAGTATCATCTCATTCGAATCGAGACTTCATATCATAGAAAGGTGCAATCGTACTCCTTCCTCTTTGGAAACAATCTGTGCTGAAGGCAAAATTCTCCTTGAGAACGTAAGAATCCCTGAAATTCAGTAAAATATTTCCTTCACCAGACGGGAAGCGGGAAGTTGGCAGAAGGGGGGTACCAGGGGGGCAGGAAACGGGAAAGGAGCAAACAGCGGGGGGCATCCGGTAGACGCTCAGCCGACGCCGTAGCCGCTACGAGCCTGATAATGTGCTACGCAGCTGACGGGCTGCGCTACGGCGCGGCGCTACGGAAGATATATTATAGATTAATACTCAATAAGTATCGCTAAGAAAAAAAATAGGAGAAACTAAGAAGAAAAATGTTGTTGCGACGGAAACTTGTTTGGAATAATGTAGCTTTCAAATTGCATGGATTTTTGTCAATTAGTCTAGTAGTTTTTAATTGTATTCATAGTAGCTTTCCGGGCCCCAATGTCATAGTTCTCCAGTGGAAATAAGTAGTAAGTACCTGTAAAAATAGAAATCTTTCCCATTATCAATCGAATAGATTACTCGAAACATGATATTATACTAGATATCGCGGTACAGCTTTGATCTTGAACTTTTCCTTTGTCGGGAAGTCCCGTTTTGACATCTCGCTTCCCGGGACGTCCCGTGGCTATACACACCTTTCGGGAAATCCCATCTGTCTGCAGTGTAAGAGTGCTTGTACAATACAAATTAGGAATATAAGGGCTACAATGCAATATGAATAATTTTCTCATTTTGTTTTTCGAAATAATCATACCTATAGGTACATTTTTATTTGTGAATGTAAAATGGTGATAAAAACGCGAAGCTAATTGCAGATGGCGCCACTGTTAAGTGTTCCAAAAGAGACCAATGAGAAGACACAAAACTGACATTGATGTTGATATTGACAAATTACTGACCAATCACAGGAAAAAGGAACACTCAACAGTGGCGCCATTTAGTTCTCAGTTTTTAACCCCATTAAAAATGTAGGTAATGTAATGTGTGTTTCATGGCATTTAAGGAAGATCGGGCCTGGCCTGACATAATCCCACTTTGCTACTGAATACGATTTGCTCCGGCGAAAAATTCCAAAAAGCTTCTTGTTTTCGACAATATTGATAAGTTATGTCGAATGTCGAGTCGTCGAACTCGATGAACCTTGGTGTCACGGCTTTTAGATTGATCTTGCACCACTGCATAATAGTGTACAATACTCGTACCTGGAGTTACTAGATAGAAGACAGAACGGTACCGGACCAAGCCACCTGTTGCCGCGACGACACATTGATCCTCTAGATACCGTACCTAAAGCATGACCACTGACTTAAGGAGGGAAGTACTCTAAATCGGGCTAAACACGGTCCGGCATTTCACTTTGTTATGATAGTTAATAGTTGAATTTTCAATAAATCTATATATGGTTAGCTTCTCTAAAATATGGAGAACAACTAGATGCAAAAATATACGAAATAGACTTGAAACAGTCCCATGCTCGAAAAGGACAGAGTGCGCATTCTGTCATTGGTTTGAAAGGGACAGTTGCCGCGAGCACATAGACCCTTAAAAAGAGCGTGTGTGCTGAGGTGTGTGCCGAGCACACTTTTTTTTTTTTTGAATATTTTATGGCTTGGATGCAAGTCCTTTAAGCCGCGTGTCAAAAGTAAAACTTCTTTGACATTTCTGACATCATCGTAAAGGGACAATCCATAATCGTCGCCAATGCCCGTGTCGCGACCTTGAAATTTTACTTTAAAGAAGTTTCACTTCAAAAACTGAAGATAAAAAAGACAGAAGATTGAATATTGAGAAAGGCTTATGGCTTATAGACTTCCTTTTCCTATAAGCCCTTTCCTATGGTCATAAGAATCCTATGGTACCTCTATGACAGGTCTTTATATTCACCGGCCAGGCGTGGGCCAGGCTAAAGGTACTTTATGCCGCAGAAAATCAGTTCATTATCAATATCACGAAGTCGCGGGTGCTATTAATTTATTTATCGTATGGCATTATTTGCTTTGAGGTCCAGAGGACAGGTGCAGCAGCCGGTTGTGTTGCACTCTTAGCACCGCCCGGGGTCACGTGTAGGGTTTTTAAGGTAATTCCTACGGACGCAGAGCAACATCGACCAGTAACGGCAACTATTAGAAACAGTGACCGGGACCACGGCTTAACGTGCCCTCCGAAGCACGGAATCCGTTGTCTGCCAGACAATCAGGTGGATTGAGCCTGCATTGACCAAAATTCTAGTCTCGGCCGTAGACGGTTTCGCGCCAAATAAAAATAAACGCTGCTGGCTGGTTGAGGCTACGATCTCTTATCTTCGACGAACTTTTTATTCTTATGTACTCCGTGTACTTGGTAAGTACATAAGTACTTACCTGTAAGTAAGTAGATAAAAACATTTGAGGTTTTTGTTTTGTTTCAGTAATTTATACAACGTGTAACAGAAAGGGTATATGCATCGAGAAATGTGTGAATCTAGCCATGAAACTGAACAACTTTCCCCTAAGGAACATAATAGGTCGAAATACGTAAAAAAAAATTGACTGCCCATACTAAATACGCTATCAGCTGATGCATTTTGTATGAAAGGTCACAATATTTTTTTCGTTTTTCGACCTATGTTTCTTAGGGAAAATTGTTTAGTTTCATGGGTAGATTCACACATTTCTCGATGCATATACCCTTTCTGTTACAAGTTGTATATTTTCAGACTTTTTCAGTGAAAAACAAAGTTGACTGAAAACTCTACTACTCCTGCTTTCATGGAGGGAGTAACTCCTTGTTTTCTGTTTGACCAAAAACCAGACTGATTTGACTCGGGTTAGCATTTGTTATCTTCCTACTTATGCTATGTTTGGTAAGAACCTGCCTATTTAATGACGACGGTAGATGCAATACGTCATTAGATAAAATATATCCCTGGGAAAGAAAGGCATGTGTCTGGTTTGGCTGGTCGTTGCTTTGAACTTAGTACAATAACCAGCTTAGCAAGACCCGCTGTGGCTACGTATACATACCTACATAATTCGTAGTTACGGTGTCTACGTAGAGCTTGCTACGGGCTACGATGTAGACAGCGTAGCGTGTGCGGGACAGGCGTGGTATTGGCAGATAGTGTGTTGAAATCAGGTTTAAAGTTATACAGGGTGTTAATTTAATTGCGTGCCATGCTCGGGGATGTTTTAGTTTCCACAGAAGATCACATAAAAAATATTTAAAAAATAAAAAATTAAAGAAATTGTCTGAACTTAAGGGGTGAACAGAGCCGCGACGGTGGCGCCATCAGTTTTAATTTTATTGTGCCTGAAATACAAACATTTTCATGAATATTTTATGTTGCAATATTGCGAGAATTGCATCTAATAAAATTCTCCATTTTATAAATTCACACTAAGCGAGTAATACAAATGTGCTAAAAGTGGCCACTTTTATGAATTATGGGTGATGCAGCTGGCACATTCTTTGTTTTTGATATTACTCCCAATCCAGCGTGTTTTTTTTATTTTATTATTATTATTATTCATATTAATTAGTTCAGGCTTGTGACATTATTAGTGTACTTGATAGATAATAAATAGGTAATTTCCATGTAACTTTTGAATAAAACCATGTGGCGAAACATTGTCATTGTGGTCAATGTGATGAACAAATAAACAGAAATTAATTTGAAACTGAAATGTATTATATGTCATTTCGCTTTGTTGTTGTGGGAATAATAATATATTGAATCCCTTTCGCAGAAATTCAATATTTTACGGGTTTGATAATACTACTATTTGCCTTGCATATTTTAAAAGCGGCGATTTTTATTTAGTTTATTTATAAAATGAGATTTCCCTTGGTTGGGTATGAAGTATTTCTATATACCCGCCGCAGCCCGCTGTAGCTTTTGTTTGTCCTATCCTATTCCAGAACCTAGCCTAGTGGCTAGTGCCCAAGTTTCATCACGATCCGTCTAGTCTAGTGGCTGAAGCGTAATAAAACATTTAAACATCCAAAGTTACAAAGACATTCTCATTTATAGTATAATTAGTTAGCAAGGATACTTATTTGATGGATCGACTAAGTAGCTCAGTTCAATTAGTTTATTTTTTTGATGCGGCTTAATGAGCTTTCCCGTGAAAATCAGATATTTTCCCGCGGATAAAAGTTGCATTGAACGTAGCTTTTTATTCTTATGTTCTTATATTTTATTATAAACACTAATTAATTTATAGATTACAAACGCCATCTACCGAAGCGAGAGGAATCTTTTTAGTGGCCCGCACACTTTACTATCCTGCTACTTCATGAATGCCTGGTAGCCAACGGGGTAAGTTGTGACGGCTGCGACCGTTATGCGACCAAATCGAGCTCGATTCGTTCGTGAATATAGGATTGATTTATCGAAGCGCTATTTTTTATTGGATTGTTTTTACTGATTTCCTATGATTTCACAAGTCTATTTTTTACATAAACATAAAGTTCATTTGATTAATTAATGCACCGGGAGTTAATAAAATAGCTGACCAAAAACGTATACATGTGGTGGACCCAGTGTACAGAGGCGACTAAGTATTTTTAGGGTTCCGTACCCAAAGGGTCAAAACGGGACCCTTATACTGAGACTTCGATGTCCTTCCGTCGTCTGTCTGTCACGAGGCTGTATATCTCATGAACCGTGATAGCTAGAAAAGCTAAAATTTTCACATTTCTGTTGCCGCTATAACAAAAAATACTAAAAACAAAATAAATTAAATATTTAAGGGGGGCTCCCCTACAAAAAACCTGTTTTTTTTTTGCTCGTTTTCGCAGATAATGTCTCGGAGGCTGTTTCTCATGAACCGTGATAGTTAGATAGTATAGTTGAAATATTCACAGATGAATGTATTTCTGTTGCCGCTATAACAACAACTACTAAAAACTGGCCAAGTGCGAGTCGGATAACAGGTAGGCTGCAATTGCAACTAACGCCATCTTTTGAAACTTTATGAAACCTGTGACCCGCGCTTTTACTTTCCTACAACTTCATGAATGCCTGGTAGACGACAAAGTTGAGGCAGCATTCAACGGGGTGAATTGAAACAGCTGCGACTGCGACCATATGCGGCGCGTTTGCGACCACACGTGAATGGATTCTTTCGATATTGAATGTCAGCATGGACGAATAAAACAAATAAAGTAATTTGTCCATGGTCTTATTGTTTGTGTTTCCTGAAGTGCAATAAAATATGTTGTAATTGTATTGTATTCGCAAAAAACCGAGCCCGCGCCGCCGCCGCGATTTTTCATTTTCTGTTTTCTGCAGTAAAACTTCATTAAGTGGTAAATCCTGGTAAAACTAAAAACCCGCCTGAAAAACCCCGTACATCAGCGAAAGACGGCAAAAATGTTGATAAAGAGCCTGATTCCAGTACTAACAACTAGGTGTAAGAAAACATTAACAAAAAAAGTATGGATAGAATAAAATAAATCAATGAACAAATAAATACATAGTTCAAAGCAACGCCATCTGTCATGTACAAGTCGCGTTCGCGTGGGAGAGTTTGCTATCCTACTAGTAGAGTATCCTACTACTTTATGAACGCCTGGTACTCGGCAGAGCTGTGGCTGTGGGAGAGATGGCCCGGTTATTTGCGACCATTTTTGGCGTTTTGATTCTTTCGATTTTTATTTGGGTGGCATTTCTATGTAGATTTATTTAGATAGATAGTCGCCGTAGGTGAGTTTATGTTCCTTGTGTTGTGTATCAGAAAGGGTATATGGTATATGCATCGAGACGAGAAATGTGTGAATCTAGCCATGAAACTGAACAACTTTTCTTAAGAAATACGAAAAAAAAATACTTCCCATTGTAAAGGCGCTATCTGCTACAATTATGTTTGTAACACGTTGTATTTGTATATTAAGCTAATAACAAAATTGTCTTTACGAAATTCAGAAAATAATAGTTTTGATGATTGCCAGAAAGTTAGTTTTTAACTAAAAGTTAGTCTAAAAGTTAGCCTTTTAGGTGCTATTAATATGTTCTGAATTTGGTACCTTTTAATCATGAAAAATCTAAAAAGTTAGTTTTTAATCATGATCATGACATGACATGATTTTAATTGAAAGTTATATTATAAAAAAAAAAGTTTGTAAAATTCGTAATTTTACAATAGTTACACTTACATTACAATACAACGAACGCCATCTTTTGGAAGCGTTTGATTTGAGTGGCCCGTACCATTATTCCTTTCCTTATTCTACTCGTTCATGAATGCCTGGTACTTGGCAGCTCTGTGGCTGTTTTCGACGGGGTAAAATGGACCGGCCCGGTTTCGGTTCCAGTTTTGCGAACAAAATTTCTTGCGACTTGACTAGACTTTGTATAGATTGATTTTGGTGCATGTTAGTGTTGTTGCGATAGTAATAGTCTATCGATAGTATTGTGATACTATCGTGGCCTCGAAAATCAGTTACTTTTTCGATATTCCTATCGAAACTATCGACATTTCATGATACTATCGATACTATCGATAGTATCGATTGCATAAAATAAGCAATACTATTGTTAAACAACAATAGTATCGATACTATCGGCATAAAAACTATCAATAGTATCGATAGTATCGAAACTATCGATCGTTTTTATGCCGATAGTATCGATAGTATCGACACTATCGATACTATCGATAGTTTTGCCCTATCGATAGTTGAACATTTTACGATAGTATTGCTTGTTCTTTAAAGGTAATGTACATGATGATTAAATAACTTATTAAATTAGTTATAAGAAACTGTAAATGTATGATCGCTGACTGCCGTTAAGTGTTGAATCGCACAGTGCACGGTAAAACCCGATCGGGTTTATGTTGCACTGCTTTATATAAAATTAAGCTGTACTTTTTGTTATAATACTTCAATAAAAAAAAATAAAAAAAAAAAAAAAAAGTTCATCTATCCTTTTATTTTCATAACAAAAGTTATATATTTCATTATTTTAAGTTATTTAATTAAGTATGTTATTTAAAAAATATTGAAGGCGTTACTGATTAGGTGAAGTAACAATCCTAGACGATAGTATCGAAATTACGTCGATAGTTACTGGATCAAAACTATCGATAGTATTGAACCGCGAAATAGTTTTTAGATAGTATCGATAGTATCGACTATTTTTTCGGATCACTATCGATACTATCGATAGTATCGATAGTATCGTTTTTGATACTATCGATAGTATCGATACTATCGAAAATTATCAATAATATCGCCTACTTTTTACCATCGATACTATCGATAGTATCGATACTATCGAAAATTATCAATAATATCGCCTACTTTTTACCATCGATACTATCGATAGTATCGATAGTATTGCAGAATTTCGATATTTTCGATAGTACTATTCGCGCTATCGACTTTTTTTCAAGGACAACTATCGATAGTGAAACTATCGCTATTGCAACAACACTAGTGCATGTGTGTGCGTCATCTTGCACCTGCTAAAATCATCAGCATCATGACCAAATTCGGGTTTCGGTACGGCATTCAGGCATATAAAAAAAAAAGTTTTCTGTCATGTCTATACCAGCTACATACCTATAGTCACGCCTTTATCCCTTATGGGGTAGGCAGAACGTTAAAGACCTTCACAAAGGTAGTTCCGCCACGTCTGACAAGTATTGAGGGTTATGTGGTTATTCCAGATAGATCTGTAGGTATATTCCTGCTAAATGACAGTCTGTCAGCCCGTCGTCGCCTAATCTAAACGCAGCTGGATAATTCTGTTTTCTATCACTCCCAGATCCAGCATGGAAGTCAATATCTGATTTTAATAAAACAATTTTTAACGGATTTAAGTTTATTTATTTATTTTATTTATTTATTTTATTTATTTATTTTATTTATTTATTTTATTTATTTATTTATTTTATTTATTTATTTTATTTAGAAAACGTGTAATCTGATTGATTCACGTAACGTTTCTTATCCAGTTCTTTATCATTCAATGAATTTTATCTATACGGTTGCAGACGCTCTTACAAATTTATGAACGCCTGGTACTCGGATGCAAAATAGCATCCATGTGACGGGACAGTTGATCCGCTCTTGGACTTTGTTTACAGAATGCTCTTGCTTCTACCATGGAGGAATACCGGGTGTAAGGGACAGCGTACCGAAAACTGAACGGGTTGCTCAGTCAATGAAACTGAACGAATTCTTTCAAGAAATTATTGTTTTTTTTTTGTACTTTTCCATACAAAATTACCTGACCACCTCAATCAGAGAATTTGTATGGGAAAGCCAAATTTTGTTGACTGAGCAACCCCTCTATATTCGTTAGGCTGTCCCTTACACCCGTATAGGACCTTTTACAGAAAATTTATTCAGCCGAATCAAGATGATGAAACATTGCGTCCATTTTGTACATCTCCCTTATTTTGTGTATTCGGCCCGTATTTATTATCAGCTCTCACGTGTGACAGCGAGTTTGAGTTGGTATCAGAAATGTACAAAACGGCCTGTCAAATCCATACTTAATATTGCTCTCAAACTTGAGATCGCTTTATAAATACGAGCCTTAGAAGTTTCTTAATTTTTCCTGTTCCGAGATTCTTGAATGGGCCAACTTAGGAGTCATTATAAAGGATAATACCGCCATTAGCTATGTAATTAAATACAAAACTCAGCCTATTATCGCAGGAGGCGATCTGAATATAAGTTACCTAGGTACCTAACTCGTTCACGATGTACCAACATTATATACCTACCTACATTTGTTTTAAAAAAAAAAATCCTCGCTATCCGTAAATAGCGAGCTGAAAACCAATGATAGATAACGGCCTTCGATAGGTAGGTATTTTATATACCTACCGAGATTTTCGAGTTAATTAAAGAACATGTCACTTTTCGACAGTCAAGTTATCTGCCTTGATCTGACTAGACCAGATTCAGAATCACATAAAGTATGCCAAGTATTTCCTACCGGCCCTATCCCGTCCCGGGCGATCTCCGCACCATCATCGTCGTCGGAGCGAACAATTAGCAGACGCCATTACCGGACGCCGCCGGCGCCATAATCACCCATCCTCCGCCGGCCGGCCCGTAATCAGACGTCCACCGACCGGTTCCGCCCCGCGAAGGCCAGGCTGTTAGCAACTGCTACTGCTAGTATAAAAAAATAGACCCGCTGAGATTCATACGCGAAAATTAGGTCTACGAGTAGGATTAGACGACTTTACGTTTTCTTACTATTTTCTCGTAATGTTGTTGCAACAAATAATGCCATCAACACAGCGAAGGAAATCATTTTACTTGCATGCATAACTTTTCAAATTCCTTAAAACTTCTTAGTCAACAACATTATACATTACGATTTGGTCCCGCCATCTATTACTCGCCAGAGGAACTATTTTATGTAGTCGCGCCATCTGTTGCCGAGTAGCGCAACTATTTCGTCACTGGCTACCTAACAACAGATGGCAGGACTGTGTCGAAATTAATCTCCACAGAAACTAAAATATAATCTGAGATAGTACAAGAAAATCTGAAAACTGGTTTTAAAATACTAAGGAATACTTTTTTTTTGTTACAGAATGCTCCAACACAAGAACCTGTGTATCGAAAAGTGGCAATAGTCGAAAATTTCTTCGACATCATCTACACTGTTCACGTTGAGCTAGAAGGCAGACCCGGCAAGCACGCGGGACAGAAACGAACCTATAGAACTGTAAGTATATAAAATTTTATTATAAACAAGTCAAATAATTACCTCTCTGTAATCACTGAAATACGATTAAAAAAATATAATTGCTGAAGATGTGAATCACGCCATCTATTGAAAATGTTATAAACGATGAAGACGGTCCTATTATTGTATTCTTGTATGTTGCGTTGTCTAGATGGCGCTTCAAGGATTAGTTTTTAAGTAAGATAATAGATGGCTATGGCAACCAGTTTGCAGTTTGCAGAATGTTGGAATAAAAATATTTTATAGATACAGTAAATGTAATTTATATTTAATTAGTATATAAGCAATATCGAATTTATGTATGTCTAGCCTTCGAAATACCTACTATAGCATAAGGGTATAGCAGTTTTACTAAAAATGTCATACAATCATACATAAAGTCACGCCTCTTACGGGGTAGGCAGAGCGTAAAACGCCTAGTATAGCAAAAGCGTCTAACAATATCGGGGGCAATTTTATATCGAAATGTGTATCGCTAACAGTGACAGGTTGTCAGCCCATCGGCTAAATTACAATACACACCCTTGAATCCCTTTTACTGACTTCTACAGCATGTCAGGGAGGAAAGGCAGCTGGAATATTCTATGTTTTTCTATCGCAAGCCAGCATGGAAGAAAATATCAATCATATAAAATGCTCGCAGATGCGGCAGTCTCGCCATCAAGCCACAGACTAACTGTGTTCTAGACGCCACAGATTTTGTATTTTTAAATTAGTCCACCTTTCCTAACGGAGGCGTTTTGTTGGCAGATAACGGAGACCTACGCGTTCCTACCTCGAGAAGCTGTCACACGCTTTCTGACCGGATGTGCGGAGTGTGCTCGGCGCCCACGCAGTGCCTCCCCTCCGCCCCTGCCTACCCCCTCGCCTTCACCAACGAGACACCCCTACCTCCCCTTCATACCTCACTCCGTAGACTACTCCAGGAACTGGGAATCAGAAATAGACGCAGCGCACTCTAACTATCCTTACGAAGCGAAATTAGATTACACAGAACTACAGCCCCTCAAAAAAGCCGAAACGCCAAAGCCTGACACGGAAGAGACAGAGCCTACTTACATAGAACTAACTTCTAAAAAAGTCAACGGCTTCGACGCGCCGACGCCGGTTTATAGCAGAAATTCACCAGTAGAACCTCCGTTTAGAGAAGTAGAACCAGTTAGAACTGACCCTGAGATAGACAAGGATGACAACAGCCTTATAGACGTAGAAGAAGTAAATGACAGACAAAAGAATGACAGTCCAGTGCCAGAAGAAAGCAAGAAAGAAGAAGAAAATTCGAAAGAGAGTACTAGGACGACAGAAACAGCAGGAGTAGAGAATAAGACTGAAGTTAAGAAGTACAATCCTTTGGACGTGGCGAATTTGACGTCGAAAGATCCGCCTAAATCTAAGTCACCGCCTAGAAAGAAGTTATTGCCGACCAGTTCGGAATTTTCCACCACCTTCGGAAGGTTTCCAAGGCCCTGGAGACCAGATGGAGGACTCTACTACGCTGGAGAGGAGATGGACTACAGCATCCCTATTACCACGGCGTACCTGAAGCACATGCGGAGTATGACGTATCAGGATCGTGTGGATGCTGAAAATAAGGTAAGTTTTATATTTTCATATCTAACAAAAATATAAAATCCTCTCCAGCGGAGGGCTAAAAATTGAAGCGTGGTGCGGCAATTGGGCATCATAACATAATAATCAAAAATGCTAAAAGAATCTTGTCGAAATTATTTCACGCTTCGAGAAAACGATATCCCTCAAAATACTTTAAGCGGCGGCGCGTCGAAGCCGTTGACTTTTTTAGAAGTTAGTTCTATGTAAGTAGGCTCTGTCTCTTCCGTGTCAGGCTTTGGCGTTTCGGCTTTTTTGAGGGGCTGTAGTTCTGTGTAATCTAATTTCGCTTCGTAAGGATAGTTAGAGTGCGCTGCGTCTATTTCTGATTCCCAGTTCCTGGAGTAGTCTACGGAGTGAGGTATGAAGGGGAGGTAGGGGTGTCTCGTTGGTGAAGGCGAGGGGGTAGGCAGGGGCGGAGGGGAGGCACTGCGTGGGCGCCGAGCACACTCCGCACATCCGGTCAGAAAGCGTGTGACAGCTTCTCGAGGTAGGAACGCGTAGGTCTCCGTTATCTGCCAACAAAACGCCTCCGTTAGGAAAGGTGGACTAATTTAAAAATACAAAATCTGTGGCGTCTAGAACACAGTTAGTCTGTGGCTTGATGGCGAGACTGCCGCATCTGCGAGCATTTTATATGATTGATATTTTCTTCCATGCTGGCTTGCGATAGAAAAACATAGAATATTCCAGCTGCCTTTCCTCCCTGACATGCTGTAGAAGTCAGTAAAAGGGATTCAAGGGTGTGTATTGTAATTTAGCCGATGGGCTGACAACCTGTCACTGTTAGCGATACACATTTCGATATAAAATTGCCCCCGATATTGTTAGACGCTTTTGCTATACTAGGCGTTTTACGCTCTGCCTACCCCGTAAGAGGCGTGACTTTATGTATGATTGTATGACATTTTTAGTAAAACTGCTATACCCTTATGCTATAGTAGGTATTTCGAAGGCTAGACATACATAAATTCGATATTGCTTATATACTAATTAAATATAAATTACATTTACTGTATCTATAAAATATTTTTATTCCAACATTCTGCAAACTGCAAACTGGTTGCCATAGCCATCTATTATCTTACTTAAAAACTAATCCTTGAAGCGCCATCTAGACAACGCAACATACAAGAATACAATAATAGGACCGTCTTCATCGTTTATAACATTTTCAATAGATGGCGTGATTCACATCTTCAGCAATTATATTTTTTTAATCGTATTTCAGTGATTACAGAGAGGTAATTATTTGACTTGTTTATAATAAAATTTTATATACTTACAGTTCTATAGGTTCGTTTCTGTCCCGCGTGCTTGCCGGGTCTGCCTTCTAGCTCAACGTGAACAGTGTAGATGATGTCGAAGAAATTTTCGACTATTGCCACTTTTCGATACACAGGTTCTTGTGTTGGAGCATTCTGTAACAAAAAAAAAGTATTCCTTAGTATTTTAAAACCAGTTTTCAGATTTTCTTGTACTATCTCAGATTATATTTTAGTTTCTGTGGAGATTAATTTCGACACAGTCCTGCCATCTGTTGTTAGGTAGCCAGTGACGAAATAGTTGCGCTACTCGGCAACAGATGGCGCGACTACATAAAATAGTTCCTCTGGCGAGTAATAGATGGCGGGACCAAATCGTAATGTATAATGTTGTTGACTAAGAAGTTTTAAGGAATTTGAAAAGTTATGCATGCAAGTAAAATGATTTCCTTCGCTGTGTTGATGGCATTATTTGTTGCAACAACATTACGAGAAAATAGTAAGAAAACGTAAAGTCGTCTAATCCTACTCGTAGACCTAATTTTCGCGTATGAATCTCAGCGGGTCTATTTTTTTTATACTAGCAGTAGCAGTTGCTAACAGCCTGGCCTTCGCGGGGCGGAACCGGTCGGTGGACGTCTGATTACGGGCCGGCCGGCGGAGGATGGGTGATTATGGCGCCGGCGGCGTCCGGTAATGGCGTCTGCTAATTGTTCGCTCCGACGACGATGATGGTGCGGAGATCGCCCGGGACGGGATAGGGCCGGTAGGAAATACTTGGCATACTTTATGTGATTCTGAATCTGGTCTAGTCAGATCAAGGCAGATAACTTGACTGTCGAAAAGTGACATGTTCTTTAATTAACTCGAAAATCTCGGTAGGTATATAAAATACCTACCTATCGAAGGCCGTTATCTATCATTGGTTTTCAGCTCGCTATTTACGGATAGCGAGGATTTTTTTTTTTAAAACAAATGTAGGTAGGTATATAATGTTGGTACATCGTGAACGAGTTAGGTACCTAGGTAACTTATATTCAGATCGCCTCCTGCGATAATAGGCTGAGTTTTGTATTTAATTACATAGCTAATGGCGGTATTATCCTTTATAATGACTCCTAAGTTGGCCCATTCAAGAATCTCGGAACAGGAAAAATTAAGAAACTTCTAAGGCTCGTATTTATAAAGCGATCTCAAGTTTGAGAGCAATATTAAGTATGGATTTGACAGGCCGTTTTGTACATTTCTGATACCAACTCAAACTCGCTGTCACACGTGAGAGCTGATAATAAATACGGGCCGAATACACAAAATAAGGGAGATGTACAAAATGGACGCAATGTTTCATCATCTTGATTCGGCTGAATAAATTTTCTGTAAAAGGTCCTATACGGGTGTAAGGGACAGCCTAACGAATATAGAGGGGTTGCTCAGTCAACAAAATTTGGCTTTCCCATACAAATTCTCTGATTGAGGTGGTCAGGTAATTTTGTATGGAAAAGTACAAAAAAAAAACAATAATTTCTTGAAAGAATTCGTTCAGTTTCATTGACTGAGCAACCCGTTCAGTTTTCGGTACGCTGTCCCTTACACCCGGTATTCCTCCATGGTAGAAGCAAGAGCATTCTGTAAACAAAGTCCAAGAGCGGATCAACTGTCCCGTCACATGGATGCTATTTTGCATCCGAGTACCAGGCGTTCATAAATTTGTAAGAGCGTCTGCAACCGTATAGATAAAATTCATTGAATGATAAAGAACTGGATAAGAAACGTTACGTGAATCAATCAGATTACACGTTTTCTAAATAAAATAAATAAATAAAATAAATAAATAAATAAAATAAATAAATAAAATAAATAAATAAAATAAATAAATAAAATAAATAAATAAACTTAAATCCGTTAAAAATTGTTTTATTAAAATCAGATATTGACTTCCATGCTGGATCTGGGAGTGATAGAAAACAGAATTATCCAGCTGCGTTTAGATTAGGCGACGACGGGCTGACAGACTGTCATTTAGCAGGAATATACCTACAGATCTATCTGGAATAACCACATAACCCTCAATACTTGTCAGACGTGGCGGAACTACCTTTGTGAAGGTCTTTAACGTTCTGCCTACCCCATAAGGGATAAAGGCGTGACTATAGGTATGTAGCTGGTATAGACATGACAGAAAACTTTTTTTTTTATATGCCTGAATGCCGTACCGAAACCCGAATTTGGTCATGATGCTGATGATTTTAGCAGGTGCAAGATGACGCACACACATGCACTAGTGTTGTTGCAATAGCGATAGTTTCACTATCGATAGTTGTCCTTGAAAAAAAGTCGATAGTCGCTA
>JARACY010002835.1:0-38732 GCA_029255725.1 Scrobipalpa atriplicella
TCGTACGGTTGGCAACGCTGGCTGGTAGTAAAATTTAAACTGCTATTTCGCTGTTTACTGCGAAATTCTATCAACTCCTAGAATTAGCAATGTAAAAATGTTTTACGGATATGTTTAGGAATTCAATTCAAGGCCTGATTGTTTATTACTATTTTCCTTAAACAGTACTGTAGCGAGGTAGCTATCATTTTTTTTGTGATGGGTCTGCTCTTCACTCTAGCTAAGAAATAGGCCAAAGTTGATTGTGAACTCACGCAAAAGTCTTTGCCATTCCCACACATGAACGGAATGTGGCAAGTTACCTATTTTTATTAAAATTGGTACATTTTATGAATAACGAGAAGAAACACTAGGGTGTGATGGGATCTACTTCCTAGTGGTCCGTCCCGGGCAACGGCAACACAGGCATGCCTGTGAAATAAGTCCGGCTATACGATCCCAACAAAGCGACCACCTCCGCAAGAGGCCGCCTGGCTCGCGACCGGAGTCCGGCGCCAAACAGCTTGCTGTGTTTCGTCGTTGCGTGAGACTGCCAGTGCCATAACAGGCATCTTCTGGGTGAGCTCGCTCCATCGTCGACTCTGTCACGGTCATCCCTGACCTTTGTGTCTAGAGTCAAGAGCAAACCCATTTCAAGAAAAAATAAAAAACACTTTTTTGTGCGATACCATACAAATCGTGCCCAACCTGATAACAACCATTGAATTATTCATGAGCAATAATGTAAATAGTCTTGGTTCAATAATAAAATGTTTGTTTTTAATATAAAACCTTTGCATATGTTAGCTGAGCATTACACCTGGCAATGCAATGCAATTAATGTAAATAACACAGTTCTCGTTTAAATTAAAAGGTTCACGATCAAGAACATCAATTATTAAAGATAACCAATTTTTATACATACATACATACATAAAATCACGCCTTTATCCCTAATGGGGTAGGCAGAGCAAAAATGACCTAAACAGGTTGTTCCGCCACGTCTGACAAGTTTCGAGGGCTAATACAGATGATGATTATGTATATTGCTATAGTGACGGGTTGTCAACCTATTGCCTAAATTGGAATACACTGAAACCCTCGATTCCCTTACCTGATTTTTACAGCATGCACGGGAGGAGATGCAGCTGGCACATTTTATGTTTTTCTATCAGTCCCAGTCCAGCATGGAAGTATTATAACATTATTATAACATGTCTTTAATATTGTAATAAGGAACTTATTGTACAGCCAATATAGTGGCACCTGTATACTTGTATAAATAAATAGTTGTAAAACAATAAGTGTACTAAAAGTAATTCGTGAGAATTGACGTAGATAATTGTGATTAGCATAATAGTGACTATAAATTCGAGAGCGACGGGGTAGGTGCACAGGTGTACAGTGTGACAAGGCTTTAAATGTAAGTGGCGAAAAAAGGAACTAAGGCCCGTATTTATAATCAGCTCTCAAGAGTGACAGCTAGAAATGACAATTTCTGTACAAAACGGGCTGTCAAATCCATACTTAATATTGCTCTGAATCTTGAGATCGCTTAATAAATACGAGCCTAAATCCGCCGTCCTATGACGCTAAAACCATTTTCGACAGTTCTCCCAGTTCTCCTCGTACGCCAGCGCCCCCGCCCACAATCATTAAAAGCGTAGACGCAATATGACGAGCATACCGCCATATAAGGCAACACTATCAAAAGAGCAAGTGAGACCACTTCGCGATAACGATCAAGCCTTAATTGCAAATAGATTTCACTGTAAATTAAATACCTCATAACTTAGCCTAACCCTAATAACCTTGTCTTTGTGAGGAAACTTGAACCAGCTTAATTACCCAGGATTATGGAAAATTAAGTTTTCCAGCTTTCACGCAGCTACACCATGTTTGTGGGTTGCACACATGAATATTTGTTTAACAAATTCAACGTTTAGTACGAACGGGTTTGTAATGTTTTCGTTGCCAACTGGTGGCGCCGGCGCAACCACACTTTTGCGGTTAATGCGTGCGCGCAGAACGCGCAAACGTTCATTTAGTACTTTGACATACTTTTTGTCTCGTTCCGGCGTCACTAAAACATTTTTTTTTTCAAACTGGAACCCGCTACTAACTGAGTAGTTGACCTTCCACATACGGCAGTTTATATTCGCAATTAGAATATAGAATAGTGTCTGTAAATGTGTGCCAGTCATACGTTTTAAAAGTAAGACGTTTTCTATTCGCCGGCAGGCCAATTAAAGTTCGACCAATTGGAGGGTACCTGCTAATACGTTCTCAAACTAGAGTGCTTCGAGAGCCGTCATAAATCTACCGGCAACACCGCGCTGAACAATGTAAATGTTTACTCTATATCTTAAACTACATTGACGGCGTCAAGGCTCTATAGCTTCGGGTCGTGGCATCCAAAAAAAGTTTTTGATCCGAGCTGCCGAGCAACAAAGACGTGGAGATGGAATAGTTAAATTAAAAAAAAGAAAATAGGAGATGTTGCGTTCCGTTCCTACAAACGTAGCCAGTTCGGTGAGAGCTCTCACGGAGTTCTGCGGTGACCTTTCTTAAGGTGCTGGTGTAGGAGTGGCGGGGACTAGGGGGAGCAGCTTAGAGTGGTTGGGCTAAACTTGTAGTGTAGCATAAAAAGGAGTGCGTGTGGAATGCGCGGCGATCGCCAGGTGCAACGGCCGCGCGGCCCGCCCTCCGCTGGCATTTTTGTGTACGCGCGCCTAATATATAAGGTTGAACCTCTCGAGGAACAATCTCATAGCCAATTAACGATAAATTAAAAATTCTATACCAATCATCGAGAAATTCCGAGATTAACATATAAATCGGCGATCACTGATCAATTTCTTCGCGAATTATTTCCACCGCACTATCTGACTCCAAATGCTGTGGGACCGTTAACGACACAATGGGGCTCAATGGGCTAAACAACAATATTATGTGGGTCGCGAACTGAACGCGACACCGGATAATGCGAACGATTAAAGTCAACATTACCACGTACTCGTAGGTGTGAGACGAGAGCACATCGTAACTCGATAGTGTAATTTCAGTTTATGTCTTCATTGTAACTCGGCTAATTAAAAATTGAAGCGTAACCGAGGGCCTGTGGGAGCTCAACGGTACTCCGTAACTCGATCGCATTGGAATGTGTTGCTACAAGTTATTGACGGGTTTTATCTAAGTAGGTTGCAAACGGAAACGTGTTATTCAATATCTGTTTGGGACGTGAGCAATATTTTTTGATTCGGTTGGCTGTTATGGCGGTCGGGTTTCATTCATTGTTGTGATGGCGTGGATGAGATCACAAGCGTTATGTGTTGAAACACGATAGCTCTTTTGAAGTTTTTCCATCCGAATCGGACACGCTCAAAAAATAGTTTATACCTTCCAAGGTCTACAAACTAAACCAGAAACCAAAGTTCACTGGTGGACATAAAAATAAAGACCGAGGGTATATTTACCATTCTTTCTTTCAGATTTTATAATACAGGGAACTCTACAACCCTCCCGAAGAGATGTAGTGCTAGTTTGGTTAGAACATTACACAAAACCATGTCAGAGGTCTATTAGCTGTGCTATAAGGTGGTTTAAAAACTCGGACCCCAGAGTTCATGGGGTCGATCGACCCACACGACAAGAGAGAGACAGCTATTCTGACACAAAACAGCCTCTCCAAAGCTTCAGGGTAAACACCTAGCTCACGTACTCACGTAATATGATGTTTTCATTTAAAAAAAATCATTGTTGACTCGCTAACGTCACCTACTTAAGAAAACAAACATTTGTTTCTCCTATCTCATGTTTGCTAACGTGCGCCGTAGTTTTGGCGTTGAGATAAAAAAGGTCTATTTCGTGCCTATTTCATAATTTCCTTGTGACGAGTGGAGTATCAAGATTAAAGTACGGTGACACAAAAAGAGTCATTTACAAAGTACACCAGTTGTTCACGCATCGAGCGTTCGGGCTAGGGATGCCTTAAGTCCAGACTCATTTTAAAAGACTTGTGTCAATTTAACTTAATTTACACTCATCAAGTTAAAGAGCTAAAAAAACTTATTTTTTGTCGTTTCCTGAAGGCTGAGGGTCGTGACCACCAAAAGTCACTCTTAGAGATGAGGTGTCTCCAGGGGGCCAAACTGTCTTAAAGAACATAAAAAACTAATCATATTTTGCTGTGTTAAATGGAAACTAGTCTTTCTTTAAAGACTTATAGGCATCACTAGTTTCGAGTCGGTTTCATTGTATGCGGAAGCGCAGCCCATAGAGTCATACGTCTTAATGACTGTCCTTTATACACACTTTTAAATTAGCAGCTGTAGTCTTTAGAGTCGAGTCCTGTATGATGGAGAGTAGACTTTCTTTAAAGACTTAAAGGACTTACTCTTCCATCACTAGTTCAGAGTCGGTTTCATTGTATGCGCAAGCGCAGCCCACAGAGTCATACGCCTAATGACTGTCCTTTATACACGCTTTATCCCCATTCTTCACCGGAGCTATTGCGTTACATTATAGTAAATCTCTTGCTATAATTTATTCTACGAATTAAACTCTACGACCATGATGGTCTATTCTGGTAATCCTTACTACGAACAGCATTTGGAGTTTTTTATAACCGGATAAAGTGTTGGGAACCGAGTGAATCATAGTTCTCAAGAACTTGTTGGTTTCAAAAAATTTATAACCATTTAAAGTCTAAAATAATAATTAAGTATTTTAACAATATGGAGAAGTGCAAGTGCAAGAAGTGCAATGTTGTTTATCCTAACACTCAAAGGCTCTCTTTCATCTACCTAAACTAAATTATACATTTTTAACAAATTTTTGATTACACATACTCATAATATCGTAAAACCTGCATTGTCCTCTAATCTAATATACCTGTATCCAAATCTAAACACAGCATACCTACGGTATCTCAAAGCCTTGCTGTAACTTCTCAGGTTCCACCATTCAGTAGGGATTTGTAGAATAGACCTAATAAAACTCGACACAACAAACACCGAGCCGATCTGTCTACGATGTCATGTAACATATCAAATTCTAAAAACTGGTTCCCACGAATGCACCTGTCAGATTAATTCTGAATGCGTGTGGACAAGTTTTATAAACATTTTTTATGGCACAAAAATAAAGTGTCTCAAGCAGAAACTTATTAAAGTGTCTTTGAGATGTTGTGGCTGATGATTATGCACAGGATGTAATGAGAGACTTCGATGGGTTATCATCCTTTTGCGAAACCACAACACAAGGTGACCCGAAGTGGATTTTGGATGCTTATCTCTTTAGAAAATTTCGTAAATCAGAACGGACGTGTCGTTTTCGTGCATCGGAGTAAAATAACTATTGGTTAAGTTGTGACAGAACGACCTTTGTTTAGGTAGTTTTTGCTCTGCCTACCCCATTAGGTATAACGGCGTGGTTTTATGTATGTATGTTAATTTGTAAAATTCTGAACTGTAGACAGCCATACTACTTATCCTTACCTTCAATTTAACGTATTATTTTTCCCTAGTTTGTAGTGTATCCGATTTTATAACCCGTAAAATTGAGAAACGTTCTTGATTGGTTGGTTTTGGTGGTAGCTCATTCTGTATCCATATAATGTCTGAGTTTAATTCCTAAAATATATTTATAAGCTATTTTAGTTACGCATAAATGCAGTAGCGTAACTAAAATAGCTAATGGTTTAAGCAAATATTGTCATGTAAATCTAAAATAATGATTTCTAAGTAGGACGCTGTTGTAACTAAAACCAGCTAAGTGACAATAGTCAACATTCATAAACAGTCAATAATAACGCTAACTGTGACTTTGATTAACATTTAGTAGATAGTAATTCAGAAGACAAGGTCTGGAATGGACGCCAGTCTGAACACCTAACAGCGACAAAACTCTTGTATTTGTAATACTAAAAGTCTTTCAAAAAAAAGCACTACTTTGTTTACAAATACATAACTTCATATACAAACTCTGTTGCCATACCGATAAGTATTTATAAACCAAATGAATAACCCATTGGTCATCATCATCAGCCAATGATACACCACACTTGTTTTAATTATAATGATGGTCTCGTAAAAGGATACTGACTACATCATGCAATAGAAATATTTTTTTATTTACAAACATAAAAATTTACAAACATAAATAACAAATAAAAACATAAAATAAAAATGTACACCATGCAATTATTACTACTGTATTTATTTGCTTGTTGTATCAGCTTCTTATTTTTATTGAGGGTTCTCTAGTCAAACAACGACCCGATAAACCCTAGTGTCAGAGTTCTTTTTTAAAACCGCCTATTACTAACAGTTTTTGTGACGGCCACTATCAATGACAGCGATCGGGACTGAAGGCTTAATGTGCCCTTTCAAGCACGGAATCTTTTTTCATGCAGACAATCAGGTGCAACTTGCATTGTCCTAACTAACCAAACTGGGGAAAAACTCACAAGTGATAAATTAACAAATATCAACTTTGAACTGGGAATCGAACCCAAGACCTCCGGATCGGGAGCCCAGGCTCAGGCCACGGAGGCAGTTAATGCAATAATTGCTACCGTATTCATTTGCTTGTGGTATCAGCGAAACGCAGCATGACTCACGCATTATGTTTACTGTTATCTTCTTATGCATATTCATCTGAAGACTTGAGCAAGATGTTTGCTGAGGTGACCACAAAATATAAATAGATGTCTAGAGTCTGTCTAATGAGTCGTTGCACACGGAAATGGCGCTAATTTTAAAAATCTTTCACATTTAAACACAGAAAAACTACAATAAAACTTTTTGATACTTTAATACAAAAAAAACTACTTTAATATTTCCATACAAATAAGATAAAAGTATCAAAATAGTTTGAATGTAGTTTTTCTGTGTTTACATTTTAAGATTTTTTAAATTAGCGCCATTTCTGTGTGCAACGACTCATTAGACAGACTCTATTTTTGTGAAGATTTGCCATCATCTTCCTAGCCTTTTCCCGTTTGTGATGATTTGTAAAGGGCTGTAAAACCTTTAAAAAAATATTTCATCTTCAACAAAAAGGCTTCTTGTAGATGGGGTAGGTACGTTAGGTCTGTGGTGTGGGTACAGTCGTACAAGGATCTTTTGGCGCTTGGGTGACATTGACAGCACAGATTACCTAGTATATATGACCCAACGGACACATATACTAGGTAATCTGTGCTGTCAATGTCACCCAAGCGCCAAAAGATCCTTGTACGACTGTAAGTTTGTCGTATACCTATGCCAGCGTAGCTGTCAAGTTTAGCAGGTGTATGTAAAAGATATTTGATGTTTGTTTTTAATTGGATACGAGAAATTAATGTTAGTAGGTACGTCAATAAATGTACGAACTTTTGCTTAGGTCTTTGACGTCTGCATACCCCAGTAAGAATAAAGGTATGATTAGATTATACTATAGGTACATAAATATGTTGTGTCTTTACTACAGCATTTAGAGAGATAGCGGCGTCGCGAAAGCGAATCTCTAATTAAAACATTTAAAAATATGTACATATGTAATATGTATATGTACGACTTGATCTCGAAATAGTGGCACAGATAAGAGACGTTTATACGACGCAGCATTACTGGTGTAAGGGCTTCTCACAATCTTATAGAGTTTGCTCTGTCAACAAAACTGAAAAATCACGAGTAAATTCTTTCATGAATTATAAAAAATTGCTTCCCCAGGACAATTACAAGTTACTTCAAATATTTATTTTCCTTATTGAATATATTTATGAAAGTTGTTCAGTTTCGCAACCTTAAACTGTCGCTTGCTCCTTTTATACTAATTATATCTCCATATGACTATAATTTGTCTCACGTCGTGTATTGACTCAGCACTTAGTATGCTGTGCTCACTTTGATCTAGACTAGAGATAATAAACGGCGCTTAGGTATTTTTATCTTACCAAGTAACGGAAAGCATGTATAATATAAGACTACTGCATAAACTAGGACTGACTTAATCTCAAAATGTATATTAATTGAAAAAATTGTAAAAATCATAGATGCGGTTTGTGTACTAGTACAACATTGTTTCATTCAAATTGAGGAATTTATAACACATCTAGCTTTCCCACAGAGCGGACTTTACTACATACATACATACATATAATCACGCCTCTTTCCCGGAGGGGTAGGCAGAGACCACATCTTTCCACTTGCTACGATCCTTACATACTTCTTTCGCTTCATCCATTTTCATCCGCGGACTTTACTCGTGGGAATAAAGTTATATCTTATCTATGTCCTAATCCAGGTCCTGACCTATCATGTGTGCCAACTCTTATCTGAAATTGTCCAGTTGAAGCGTGATTGATTAATGTACATCCAAACTTTCGCATTTATAATATAGTGGGATGGGATGTACTTTTAATCCACAGTATAAACTGCATTTCACCGTGACAAGCGTGCGGCATTTGCATGCACAAATGAGTGCATTTTGTGCGTTGCCGGCTGCATGCTTTTAATTGCATGCGTTCGGTGCTTTTTTTTTATACAGTTTATGTGCCGATAATGACAGTGTTAATGGACCCTATAGCCCAGAGGGGACAGACAGGAGTCGTAAAGATTGGACGTCATTTCGGTCTATAGATGGCAGTTTTCAATTGAGTAGAAATCGGATTATCTATTTTTGAATTCACGCCTCGGGGCGTAAGGTTTCAATTTTAGTAATAATGTAAATTCAATAATTATACATTCAGCATGACCGATTAAAAATCAATCAATTTGATCATAAACCAATGACTATTGGACTATTCAATCCGTCGTGCCATTTTAAAGATGTTTCCTTAAAGATTTAAAGATAACCTCATTTAATTTAAAATATAACTATTTCACATACGCTGTGCATTATTGAATTTGCTTTTCTCTATACTTGCCCTTTCTTTCATTTCATTTCACAAATAATTTGTCCCATCATCTTGAAAAACGCCACTTACTTGATACTCAGACGAAAGGTCACCTCCAGGTAATTGGCTGATCATCATTGCTTTGCTCACGACCAGCACTCATAAAGAAGCATTCACAGGAGACATTTATAGGTAGTTTATTACCACCATCACCGACTCTTTATGTCGTTTGTAGCCATTTTGTGGCTCCTTGTTCTCAGGATGGTTCCACTGTGCTCTAAAAATTACTCCACCCCTCCCTATTTTTGAAAATAGAAAATAAAAATTGTCGTTTTAAAATCATGAACTCTGTTTTGGTCACCACTGGCCACTGGTCTAGGCTTAATAGACAAGAGTTATCCATTGTAAATATTTAAAAAATAAATCTTCTTTTAGGTCATCTTGTTTTATTACGGTAGTTCTAAAACATAAAAATGAATGAATGAAAATTTTAGCCTGGGCCTAGCGGCCATTTTGATTTTTTGACACTTTCGCTTTTTTTTTACACTTGTACCATTGGACCCTGGTGGAATTATCTTGCTGTACCTTAACCAAACGCATACCGTTAAAATATGCGACCAATAAAATACTAGTTGGCCGCGTATGGTAATACCATAATTGCGTGTTTATCTGTGACCGCGGCGTTAAAGGGTTCGTACGCATCAATCCATTTTACACGAATTATAAGATGTTCCTCATATCAGAGGTGGTCAAAAGATCGTTTGATAGGTTGTTGCAACGTTGCAGTTTTTTGTGAACTTATCTGTCTATATGTGGTAAGGTAAAGCGCGTACAATACAAATTAAGAACGAAACGCTTCATCGACGATTTAATGAGGTATGGCCGTCCATCTCCGTACTTGCTTACTGCCTAAGACACGATATTGCGCCACTACTTGTCACGGTCCTGCGCCGTTTCTCGCCAATTGACGGCTTGAAGATCGCGCAGCAGGTCTGCCTCCACGACAGATCAGATTTATTTAGTACCGAAAGTCTCCCTACCAGAACATTCAACGCAATTCAGGTGCCGGTTGCTTATGCTAAGGCCCGTATTTATAATCAGCTCTCAAGAGTGGCTGTGAGTTTGAGTTCGTATACATAATGTCATTTCAGTACAAAACGATCTGTCAAATCCATACTTATTATTACTCTCAGTCTTGAGATCGCTTTATAAATACGAGCCTAAGAGACGACTTATATCATGCATGATCATGTTTTACATCAGCAAGTCAATAGATGTGGTCGCATCCATCTGCGAAGTCTGTACAAACCCCAACCGCAACATGTTCGCCTGCGAAGCGGAATCGTTTAACCAAATAATTATACCCCAATAACCGTGCGCTTTTCGTAGACAAAATAAGCAGGTCGGCCATTGATGCAACTAAATTGCACCTTTACTAAAGTCCGGGTGATTCAATTATGCCCCATAATTAGACACTTGCTGCGCGTTCCACCAATTAGGGGAGAATAAAGGTATACTCTTTATACAGATTATTCATGATTCGACAAGTCAGTGTTGAAAAAAAAAGGTACTAAAAGCCGTTGGGCAATTGCTTGTGATGCAAACGATACGAAACACGGGCAGCCGATAATCGAAAGCTTCGGCTGCGCGGGCGCAAGTTTTCAGCAAATATAAGTAGAGTATATATGTGTTTTGGTCCTCTTACTTAATTTCATCTTTTATCTTAATGATTCTGGTTTCATTTAGATTTTTTTTTATATGACAGCTGATAAAACCGCGATTTGAGGCGCATAGATGAAATTTTTCCTGACAGGCGCGCTAAAACGAGGCTTTATGAACGTGCCTCAGTGGTCCTTCGAGCCGGATAAAAAGAAAATATTATAGTTTAAATAAGTACGTACTTTTCAAACTTGTGCTATGCCCATAATTTTACGCATTATAAAATTTACTTTTATGTCTAATTTAATTAGTAATTATTTTATCTAATACCATTATCAGTTTTATTGTCATTCATTAAGTTCATATCCTGGTCCATTAAACCATCTAAGAATTAAACTACATTCACAAGATGCCTTTACTAAGCTATGCGCAAGCGCAGCTCGCCTCACTCGTTTCGAAATTGAATTAACCGGGTGTAAAGCGTAGTTTCGCAATAAAATAGACGAAAATTATATACAATTAATCGGTTGCGGGATGAGAACCGTCTAGATGGCGCCCAGTGTCTATGGAAATGTTTAATTAAGCAGTAATTTACAACTAACTGGATGAATGGAGTTAGTTGTACGTCTAGGCTTTAAATGAACGTGGGCGAGGGCGCTGCTTGTAGGTAGAATGTCAAAAATGACGTTGGCGGCCATGTTGGCGGCGTTAGATAAGTATATTTCGGCACGAGACGCCGTTGGTTGGGATTCCATCCTAACGTTGTAGTGTGGACGTACCTACCAAATATTCGTACAAAGCCACTGCGCTTCAACATTTTTAATGCGATGATCTCTAGATCTGTTAGCGGAACGTGATAACCTGGGCCTATTTAAGGCAAGAGTGAATAGGCATAATCTAGGCTAATGATGAACATGTGTTCCATCATCGTCTGCATCGTCACTTTCCATCAGGTGAGATGGCGGACAAATGGTTTGCCTTTTATTTAAAAAAAATAACTTCTTACGTTCATTTAAATCTTTGACGTTCCGCCTAGCCTGCAGCGCCTGCGCACGTTTGCCTAGAACATAATCTATGCTGGTTATGATTGATAGTGCTAACCGGATGGGGAACTGATGGGATTTTCTGTATAGGGGTTTCTTATTTTGTACCTATATTTTTAGGTTATCGTTCTAAATGTGTGTGAACTATAAAATGTATAGTTACTTACATGCTATTTTTTGTGGTACACATAAATATAAGATAAGACTAAATTTTCAAAGCATTCAAATTCAAAAATCTAGCCTTATAGTTACAAAGACAGTCACATCGCCTAACATTTGCAACCTCCCGGAGGTTAGTCAGAAATCTTCGCCATTTCGGAGCATCGTATTGTGAAACACATCATTTCGTTGATTGTCGGTAACTTCGCGGGAATCGCATTGTTCGTCACGGCTTGGCCACGGAAATAGCGAGGAGAAGAGCGATGTCATAAACAGTACTAGTTAGATACCGTAGGGAATCGAACCTACGACCTCCGGATCGAGGGCCCAAGACTCAGACTACTAGACTCCATGTTATCGGAGCAAAGCTCTTAAATTTATGATGATGATGTTATCGGATGGACGGACAATATGGACATGTAAAATTTGTCGGTCCTACGCCTGATTTATGTACGGAATCCCCTAATGCAGTGCTTATAAAGTAATCTACACTAATCCTAATCTATGACGATCATCTAATTACGTAGGAACCCGAACCATCGATTCTGACCACCAATGCGTGTAGACGCTGCAGAATCACAAACAACACAAGCTTTTTAAGCTTCCTGACTCTTTGGTCGTGGAAGTCTTCGGAGTGGTCGTTTACTCTCATTTACTCTCCACTTTTTGTAGCGCACGTGTGTGGTAGATTCCCATTTGATCCTCCCAAGACAACGTCCCAAGAGTTTCGAGTTGTCATTTTCCATGGATTGGCATTGGCCTCGATTCACGCCGTCCAGTTACTAATTCTAATTCTTAGTAGCGCTGTCGCTTTCTTATATTTGACATAAGAAAAGGATATAAAATAAACACATGACATTGACATTCCTAATCTGACATAAGACTGCTTAAATTACGTAATATTAGTGAGCATGATCTATGGTCATTCCTTATTTAAAGCGCCGTACGTCAAATTAGGAATGTCAAAGTCACGTGTTTGTTTGCTCTCCTGTTCTTATGTCAAATTTTAGAAAGTGACAGCGCTACTAAGAATTAGAATTAGTAATAGTGCGTCCTGAATCAGCACCATTGGCGACGACGCTATTTTTATGGCCCAGCCGTCAGTGTCTGAATTCTGATGCTACGGATCAGGTTTCGCCACTGTCCTGCCATTGTCTTATGTTGTATCAACATGTTCTTCATTGTTTTATGTATTATTGGAATTCTGTTTGTTTGCGTGTCTTTTGTCGGATGTTTGACTGGAAAACTGTTAAACATCCATATTGTTTCGTTCCAGCAGTAATTGTACATTGTCAAGTGTTGTACATATTCTGACCAATGAATAAGTATTGAATTTATTTTTTCAATGGAAACTGTAAGACACTTCGCTTTGTTATGTCTGAAGTCGAAGAACCTAAATTGTTTTTGCAAATCGTATAAACCAGTGAGAGTTCATTTGAAGTTTATTTGAGATTGCTATAATGAAGACTGTCCTGTCTCAGACAACTCTTGGTTAGCTAGAGTCGAGAGCAAAACCATCGCAAAAATATCCTCATTTGAACCCACAATCGTTTCCCACATTTGAGAACAAAAGAATCTCATAAATCCATACCGTTGTACGAAATACTAGCAGTTAACTTAACTAGGATTATGACGAGGATTTCGCCACGGTTCCGCAGAACTGCAACTTTGAATTGAATAGTGAGTTTGCCACCAAACGCTTTCCGGGAACGTTAAAAGTTCCTACGACCGTTTAGTAACAGTTGGGAGAGACTCTTGCACAGAGCTAAGTTTGCTTGAAAAAACCTTTTTATTTACACCAGGTTTTAACTTTCAAAGCTCAGACCTAATGAAAGAAGAGCGTTTTCATGATATTGTTTCAATTGTCGATTTCCCTATGAGTACACGTAGGTACCTATAACTACCTTACTTTAGATTAGAATTAATCACAAGGAAATACCCGTCTTTTAATTTACCTTCGAGATGATAAAAAGAATAGACCCAAAACTACAAAACTTTGAACTTATTTCAAACATTCTGAATCAGAACATAGAATCTGTTTCTAACTTTCTCACCAAAACCTAGTACTATTATATATTCTGTGACCAAAATAATGCGTATATAAATCAACTAAAGCAGCGAAAGCGTATTTTTTTACGGACAAGTGTAACAACTACCCACACATGGCTTTATTACTAGGTTACCAGTGTCAACTTAAAGCAGCCTTAAATAGGAAACAATTATCATTCACCTAGATCAGACGGAAGTCATTTGATCATTAGACAAGATTTCCGACTCCATCATCGATCATTAACATTAATCATTAACATTATAAAATGCACACCTGTTCCTATTTAACATTTTTTATTATATGTTGTTAGTCATCGGCCCTACGGTTTCACTTGCGGCTTTCAATTGCCGTGAGAATGAGATATTTTCCAATTTAAAAGATAGCCTTTGCTTTTTTCTAGCACATTAGGTATGTGCGTACTAAACTTTGTGGCAAAAAAAATACGGCTTCAAAAATAATAAATTGTCACGATCTATTCTCTAACCACTGTTCAAGTAACCAATACTTATTATGCGCCTGATTAAAAGCCTTAACAGCCCTGACACTTTGCAAATTCAGCTCATTTATTACAATTCTGCGTCGGTTTAAAACCTGCGCAGCGTTGGGTCCTAAACCTGCGCCGGCGCAGCAGATATGACGGATGGCGCGCGTGGGCTCGCGTCCTGCCAGTATGCTAATGCTTCACGCTGAGCTACATAGGGCAGGGTATTGGGCCTTGAAGTATTATGTGACCGGGAACTGTTAAATAGGAACAGCAATATTCGTTCCCTTAGACTAACCTACAAAAAAGTTATAGTTAGAAATGGTGTGAATGTGATCTGCCAAAATACCGGTCAAATATGTGTTCGTAGGTTTATACTAGATATGTACTAGATATAGGCTTAAATACAAAACAAAAATATAGCATAACAGTTTCGCTAACTAACTATAAGAATGTAGAGGTACCAAATTAATGCCTTCTTTATTTTTCGCTGCTGTACTTTAAAGAAATATGTGCGTACCACTTTGTGTGACCTTTTTAGTAACTATTTCAGAAATCGCAACATGGACGCGAAAGCAGTTTGAAAAATTACGCTCTTAACTTAATCCGTAAATGTTCTTTTGGAATTAAAAGCCGATCGACCTTGGTATGTGATTGCACATTTATAACATTTCGGAATGTTAAAACAAGTTGTACTTACTGAAAATCAACATTAATATGTGTCACTTGGGCTACAAGAATTTTTGCATAATTTCTCAGGCAAGTTACTTTCGTACTTAAGTAATTTCTTATGTATGGATTTATCAAGGAATACGGTAAATTAACGCATTTTGGAAGTGTGTTTTAATGATAATATCAGCAGGACTCGTAGTTAGCAATCATAGTGCTAATGCCAATGTCAGAGAACATTCCTCTTATCTAAAACTTCTGATTCTAATGGGTAAAAAGATAGAAAAAAATCTGTCTGAAAAATACTAGCTGTTACATGCCTGAAATAACAGTGACTAAAAACAAAGCACATCACTAGCCCTCAGGTACATGGTAAAACATACGATTGTTCTACGCGACACGCGTATTCGCAGTTGCTCCATTGCAATCGCGATACATGGGGAAATATTTAGCTTCTTGTTGGAATAGGTCTGTATGTTGACGATATGCTCATTGAAGGATACATACTATCATGCCTGTATCCCTAATGGGGTAGGCAAAGCGTCAACGATTCAAACGAAAGTCGTTCCGCCACCTTTGACAAGTTTTGAGGGTATGCTTTCGGTAGTGACAGATTGTAAGCCCATCGCCTAAATTACAATATACTGAAACCCTGAAATCCCAGAAGAACCTGATGGAAGGATAAGCTGACGGAAGCATGCTGTGATAGAATCGCTCCGCTTTTTTGAAAAGCTTCCTCTTTGAAATCGCCATGTTACATCATTTTATCGTCCACTCCACTTGACCTCTTCGTAAAGTTCTGAGAAATATCTCTGCGTCATTAACATCAAGAAAACAAAATTAAGACCTTATACCAGAATGAAAAGGAAAGTTATTTTCCAATCAATAAACACATGTTAAATACTTGTTATCAGATAAAACGACACATTAATTTCGATATCGGACAGTAGCTGTTCTTAACACTGATAAGCGTTTTGTTATTGCAAATAATACTGCATTTTTTAATCTGATACCAAAGTTGATAATCTGAGTAATGTTTTTATTATAGTTGCTATTTGACGTCATTATGATATCAAAATACGAAAAAGATAATAGCACTCACTTCACTTTGTCAAATAAGATAAAACTGAATACAAGTAAATACACTTAATCATATCATCATCCCTAGCCTTTTCCTGAATTTCTCGGGAATGTTAATAAAATTATTATAAGAAACTGTTTTTTCTTAACTTCAGCTTATTATATATTCTGTGCTTCAGCCGAACATTTTGTCATTGTCATAATTTGATCCTATTTTAGTTTTACGATCATGATATGACAGATTACCTATGTTTGACCTCAAAATGAAATCGATACTTTTGTAAATCGATTAATCAATAAAGTATCAACAATGCGAGCTAATTATCGTTTGACAATGAGGTAATGATTGGCATCGAGCATTCCGTCATTGAGGTATTCAATTTGTCATTCATTGATTGTTTGCATAGAGCTGCGTGTGCGCCGGTGTTGCCAACTCGGTTGTCTTTGACCGTATTGTGATGGAGTTTATTCTGACTTTACAACATGTATTTTAAGAGAGAGGTAAATCTTCTGAGTATCCTCATCCAGACTCTGTATTTGTCTACTATAGAGTCAAAAGTAAAACTTACTTTTTTTACCCAGATTATTTGGATTCAAGTAACGTTTGCAGAGGTGTTTTTTGAAAATATTTTTTCTTCTCTTGGCTTTCATCTTCTACTTGTGGTTTGTATTATTTAACCTCGTCAACATAGCTGATAAATTAGTACCACGCACATCTAGGTGATTGAACGAGGGTACTGGTTTTTACACGGAGCGACTGCCATCTGACCTCCGCAATCCAGAAGGGAAACCAGACCCAATCCTAGATTAAGTTACACACAACCTTTAAATTTCTTCGTAGGTGTGTGCAGGTTTCCTCACAATGTTTTCCTTCACCGTAAAAGCGTCGAATAAACGTACATATGAAATTCGAAAACCGAAAAACACATGGCCTTCTGCACAGAAGGCCCTATCCACTACACTATACCTACCCAAATGTTAAATTATATGCTTCAAATTCAACTAAATCGTACGATTATGGGCCACATCTAGTTGGCAACATTGCGTTCGGCCTCGCCGCCTACATGTTGTACTCAACGTAGGCTCTCCAACAGGCCTAGCAAACCACAGGGTATAGAAAACCGACATCTGACGAAACACCCAATATTGTGAAAAGCAATTTGCTGTCGTACTTCGAAGGTTGTTTTGAGAAAAGTTACATACATACATACATAAAATCACGCCTTTATCCCAAATGGGGTAGGCAGAGCGAAAACGACCTAAATAAGGTCGTCCCGCCACGTCTGACAAGTTTTGAGGGCTATTAATTACAGATGATTATGTAGGTAGTGTATTGCTTTAGTGACAGGTTGTCAGCCCATCGTCTAAATTGCAATAATTGAAACCCTCGTATCCCTTAGCTGGTTTTTACAGCATGCCCGGGAGGAGATGCAGCTGGCACATTCTATGTTTTTCCATCGCTCCCAGTCCAGCATGGAAGCAAAGAAAAGTTTTGAGAAAAGTTGAACTGAATTATTCGGAGTATTTCGGCATGAATCAGCTGATAAAGGCTAGTGTTCAAAAAAGATAAGCAATTTTTTGTGGTTACTGATAGCAAACCTTTCTTTTTAAAAATAGGGGATGGAATGCATCAAAATGAATACGTCGATGACTAAGAATAATCTTACTCATCAAAATATTTCCTCTAAATAAAAAAATATAAGGTAAAATGTTTTGTAAACTTTAACCAGCATGACTAAGAAATAATCTGGATCAAAAATCGTAAGTTATCAATAAAATTAATCTTCTCTGAAGTCTCATTATGTTCTTAACAACATAACGGTACCTTAGGGTCTACATAATCGAAATTTACGAGAACGCCAAATAAAACTTAAGGTGACGTTACACTTGTTAGTGTATTTTATGTTTGTGTCTAATTCAATTTAGACATTCATTTATTTGACCTAGGTCTTAACAAAAATTGAATGTTGTGTCATGTTTTCTCAGAAATGAAAAGTGTTCATAAAAATTTCGTGATTTCGTCAAAGTTTAAATCAACTTAGAATAAAGATTATTTTTTATTATTTATTAGCAGGCAGGCAGTTGAGACAACTGTTAGTCGCCTGTTTCCAGTTATCCATTGTTAGTTTTCTTGTCAGTTATAAAATCAAGTCTGTTATGCTAAGATATTTCTTTTTTCGGATAAGTGGACTTAGCCCTTTAAAATGTTTTATCTTTGAATTTACGGCTGTCAATAAAATCGATTTTATATACACGTCGTCTGTACTCTCATTTCTTTTAATTAATATATTTTTTCTTGTTTTTCAGGTAAGATTTTATGGCTGGTTTTCAAGAGATTTGGTGTTTAAAAAAGCTATTAGCTTGTATAAAGGTGATTAGCCGGGCTTTTTAAAGGTGAGACAGCAGTAAAGTGCAGTAATAGGTTCTTTAAGCGCGATAATGGATCTTTTCATGACTTTTGTTTTAAAGTCTTGCTTAAACGCGATAAGTAGTTAATTTTTTTTTTTAACAAGACTTTTACAATGTTACTTAAATGTGTTTTATGGCGTGATAACGTTGAAATTGATGTGAGTTAAGGATTAGTGCACATTCGAAGCTTAATTCGCATTTATAAGACCATCTTCTGTCATGTCGGTTTCAAATTGATCGACCCGATGAAACCTGGTGTCAGAGTTCTTAAAACCGCCCGCACAGCTAATAGGCCTCTGACATGGTTTTGTGTGACAACCACTATCAAAGATGTAAACCGAAACCGACGGTTTAACGTGCCCTCCGAAGCACGGAATCCTTGTTCTTTTCGGACAATCAGTGATTCAGCCTGCCATTTATATATGGTTTATAATACCAATATTTTTTAAATGGAATGTCGAATAAGAATTTGGTTGAAGCCGGCAAGTTGCATAATAATTTAATAATAAACAGGTGCAGATAACGTTAATTAGTACAGTTTGACATTGAGGTGCGCAAGCGCAATCGAACCGACAGGCGGTGTTTTCAAGGAAGGTTTATATTAGTAGGCCGATATGAGTTTATTATGTAAGAAGATAGGTACATGTGAGGATTGGTGTTAGGTAGCAAAAGTTCCTGAGAGAAGAAATGATGATCGGGAGACGTTTGTCTGGCAGTCGGATAGCATTTTAATTCGAAAAGTGACAACTAAACTAAGCATACGGCCCACCTGGATGGTAAGCAGCACCGTAGCCTATATCACCTACTGCTATTACACTAGGATCTAGTGGAATAGCAGTAGGTGATATAGGCTACGGTGCCAGAGTGCGTTGCACACCGCGAGACCTAAGGTCGAATGTCTCATGGTACCACTGCAGTGATGTAAAAGAAGAAAAATACGTAGGTTGGTACAGCTGGATCTGGGTTATGAATGTAAAATCATTACAGGAATAAGGATTTTGTAGACTATTAATAGATAATGAATCATGTTCATACTTAAAATCGACTTAATTACTGAACTTAAATGCTGTCTGATGCTGTCAGAAGAGTATAACAAATAGTATGTTTTTCATAAAAGTTCTTTAACATAAATAACGGCCACACTCAAATTCCGAATTGAAAAACATTTCGAAAAACGAACACCGTGATCGTACGCATTCGGCATTGTGTAAACTCGTTAGCTGATTGGCCATCGACGTCAATTAAACGGTTAAGAAAATAATGGAGGTTTGTTCAACAAGGCTTTAAATGAACGTGCACAAAAAAAAGGTAAAAAATCCGAATGCTATTAAAAAAAATGTTTTAATGCATTCTTTGCAATTTATTGTACTAAATTGAGTTTTAACGTGTAAGTTATTTATATTTTTGTAATCTCCTTTTAATTACCTTTATTTTGATACCGTACTCGATAGGTTCAGTTGAAAAAATCATTTTGTAGGCTTACAATTTGGCGCCACAAATTCGCCATATTGATTTTTGAAAAAGCACGCCTCTATAAGAACACTCGGGCGTTTGAGACCAATCAAACGATACCCTAATTGTCCATCAAAAAAAATAAAAACACCCAGCCGTTTTGGAAATACGAGGTAATAAAGAATTATTAAAACATAAATTACATACAAGGTACGCGCCAAAAACATAACCCTTCTTTGACAGTCGGGTAAAAAAAAAGAACTAACGCTGGCAACGCCATTTTTGTCAGTTCTCCATACAATGCAACGCCCCCTTCCACGTTAATTTATAACTTTGTCGTACACTTTAGTATTCTATTGGCCGGAATCGTGGACTATAAAAATTAAAAGACATCACGTTTCTGAACGTTATCTGACCACAGCTTACGTCACTTTTGACGGAATCAGGACAGTTTCGTGTAAAAAATGTCAAGATATTTTATAGTGCTATCGCGACAATTTTTTTTCTGATAATCTAACCAGATTTTATAGATCCGCTGCAATTTTTATTTTAAATCCAATGCAGCGAAAATTACGACACAAAATTGTGTGTGGCAAAACACGAACGCACCCTTTAAAAAAAGAGAACTGAAAAGAGCAGCAGCCACTTATTTCGAAACATTTTCGATATTTCATTAATTGTATGCAATTTTAAAGCCATCAGGCATAATGTGCCGCCTGTAACTGTCATGTACGAATACAATTTGTCATGTACGGCGGCTGTCAACGTGACGTTTAATTTCCCGCCAACGCGGAGCTCTGCCCACGCATGCGCATGGTCTACTATACTTTCTATGGCGACGTAGACTACTTTGTATGGAATAGTTTTTTTTTTTTAGCGCCGGCAGTGGGTTATTTTTGGTACTACTGAACTGGTATGATATCTAAAAGTTTGACAAAAAATCTAGAAAAGGAACTAAATCAAATCACATTTTTCTTACACGCAAGCAAGCTCATGTGTCATCTTGAAATTGTCTTAAGTGAAACACAATAGCGCCCTTATCTAAATATACCTACTTTTTTTTACCAAGGACAAACCTTATCTTTACGTTGAAATGCAACATTATATTCTATTCTGAATTTGATCCAGGTATATACCCCAAACCAAATATACCACTGGAATGGAATGCTTATACAGGCTCATACATAATTTTGCGTTCCAATCCACTGATTACAAAAGACAATAACATAACCTCAACAATGTTAAACAAACCACAGATGCATATCACAATAAACAATAACGGCAGTAGTAGCGTATACTGCGTGAATTGAATTGTTGATGTCTAAGGACAGTTTCTGAACGGAAATCGCTTGATCTTGATTGTTTTAACTGTAAATTGTACACTGGAAATAGTCTTGTAAGTCTGTCTGTCTATCTATGGCTACATAAAACAATGTTCATGCAATGATAATCTACTTACCTTATTTTGTTTCCTAAATTGTAAGGAAATGAGTTTGTTTTGATGATCATGATTTAGTAGCCATTTTGGAAGTCAGTGGGAACTGTCACTTTTTTTTTTCGAAAACTCCGTTTGTTTTTTTTTCTTTGGACGCCATAATATTTTCTTTAGTTAAACATAACGTTTTTTTAAGAAGATACATTATTATGTATTTTCGTAAGTTCTAAACCTACTAACTGTCATCGGTGTTCCATATTGGGCTGAATATAAATTATTTGAATTATTCCGCATTGCACACAACATTTTAGTCGTAGGCGATGTTTATGGACGCACCTCGGGCATTTTTTGTTTTTCTGCCAATAAAGCAATGGTGATTTAGTGTTCAGCCTTGTTTAAAGAAAATCTTTTGCATTTAAAAATATTGCTGGTGTTTAACAAGTTTTTATGTGGTAATTATTACGTTAAACAATTTAAAAAAACCTGTAAAATAAGTAAGCAAGTATGTCACATTAATCAAAATTATGTAATGTTAAGCAATCATACAAAATTATGAGGTATATTTTACAAAAAAAATGTCGGAAGAGACATTACAAGAAAACCTCCCAAACAACTTTTACTTCATTTAACTGACCTTTTTAAATAATTTCTTTCGGCAATGAGATGAAATTCAGAGATTCTTTATATTAAAATACAGAATAAAGGTTAACGGTTGAAATTAAATGTTTTTTGTAACTTAAAAGTAAATTTATTTTTAGTATTTTAGAAAATAATAGAAGCTAAAACATTTATGCAAGCTCTTTGCCAGTAGTAAAAAAATAATAACATCGTTATAACCAATCGTGTCTTCGAGTGAAAAGCCGACAATTTCCGAACGCTCTTCCAGTTCAATGAGGAGGAAAACTGCCTTTTTCTCCCGCTAGGTGTCGCATGGGCGACTGTACCTTGAGAACTGTCAAATTGTACCAACTTTTGTAAACAAATTGAATATTTTTAGAATATTATCGGTAAATGCCACAATGCAGTGCATTTAATTGCAAAAATAGGGGAATTCATTTGTTTTCCAAAGATTACAAATAAAGAAAACAGTGAGAGACAGTGGAAAAAAAAATTACGTATTAAAAACTTCAATGCAAGTGATGCAAGTTGAATGTGTTCAGCGCATTACAAAGAAAGTGATTATGTTGAAAAAAATAACGTTTATGTTAAAAAAACTGATAAAATCGCAATACACATGTGACATTGACACGAAATAAGGTACAGTCGCCCAGAGCGCCATCTGTATTTAGCTTTTAGTTTGGCTCCTCATTGTATTCCAACTATAAGCGCTTTCTTAAATTAGCCGGTTAAAAAAATACGGCAACAAGTTGATCGAAAGTGAACGCAAGCGCACCTGTGACGCTCCGTGACCAGTCTTTTGATCTTTTTGGCCAGGTCACTGTCAATACCGTTAAATATTTTCAAACTTGGAACACCTCTTACGAAATCATCTTTCGCATTTAAAAAGTTTAAGGAAAATAGTTGCTCTTTCGTTTTTTATACATGCGAATCAGACGGCCTGTTTTGTTTACCTACTATTGTTTTATAGCGCGTTTTCCTTTCCAATCTTACCTGTTTTGTTTGCTTGCTAAATTAAAATCAGTCATAAAATTACTAGCAATATGTTCTATTTGCAGTTGGTAAAGTGCGTAGGTTGCTTATTATTTCTTTGAAAAACTTTTTACCGCTACTTTTGAATTTAAATTTCGAAACTGTCACCACTGTTCTGAGATTCCCGCTGCCGTGACTCATCCCGCGACAGGACAATGTCCAAAGAAAAATGGCGGGAACCTCTCAAACGGGATTACAGCAAAAAATATGGCGCTGAAAAACGAAATACGTTCCGTTGCACGCATGATTGAGTAATAATACTTCCATGAATTATTTATTTTTATTTAGGTACTTTACGATGTGTTAATTTCCTGGCTGACCTAAATAGCTTCTTAAGCTCAAATCAGTCTTAAATCATTCATCTGGGTTGTATTGTATAGCTTGAGTTCCTTTTGAATTCAAGTGAAACGAGTTTGGGTGTGAATATGGAAGTATATTTTCAGTGCATTTGCTCGCTTTTTGCTTTTACAAATTACGCAGCTTATCTGATGAATTTTGTATGACCGTGCGACCTGAATTCGCGAGAGATTTTAAATTATTCCGTATTTTATTTCATATTTTTTTAAAAGCAAGAAAAAAATGTGGGTTGCGCTGAGCATTCACCTACATAAATTTCGCTTTTAGCAATTAAAATTATAGAACCTAATTCTAATGGTGCGTCCTCACTACGAGCATTCGCCTGATATTGAGCATGCGTGCGCCTGCGCATGCATTTTCTAAGACGTGAAATGTTGGTTACACGCTAATGTTCGCAGTGAGGACGCAACATCAAAGCAGACCTATAGCGTTAGGGACCTGTTTAAAAAGTTTAATATTAGTGTATCAGTCTGAAACTCTGAAATCGACCTACCCGCTTTTCATTTACAATTAAGAAACAGAGTAGCAACGGGAGACTTACCTACTTTATTACCAGTAAGTACAGACTTTAATTTCCTCCAACATGACCTGGACCACCTTTCTTTACAGCTTTCGACTTACGTATTTTAATAATACTAGTTCCATTTTACTACTAGAAAGCTATTTTACTTACAACTAGTAGGAACTTCAATTTTATAGCATATTTTCCTTTATTGGTATTTATTTCATTTGGAAAGAAGCTCATTTAGGTCAGAGTAGCTATTAAATGTTTTAGTCAACAATATGAATACCTCAGTCGACTAAGTCAAAATATGTGCAATATTGTTAAAGCTAATTTTGTTAATTACCTATTTTGTACCCACATCTCTTGTATCCACATCATTTGTAACATCTCCTTTTTATTCAATTACTACTCTCGAAATACTTAAATCTGTCTAATGTTGAATAAGTACTTACAACTTTATAAACACCATTTTTAAAAGACCAATTCTCATGAAAATCTTACCAGTAGCATACCAAATAGCAACTAGGTCTTATAAAGCAATCTAATAACACTTTTTGCTTCATTAGCCAGACCAAACTGAGCTCGATTGAGACCATAAAAAAAATTACGATCTGGCGAATTTGGTGTGTCCTTGTTAAGACTTGTATTTCTAAATAGACATAAAATCCAACACTACTCTTACTTAGGGGCATGCCAAATAGGAAGCGGTGCGGCGCGGGCGAGGCGGAGGCGCGAAAATTTTGTATGTAATTTAAGTCTGCGCAGCGCAGCTTGATTTGAAGTTTCTATACAAAAACGACGCATTGGCGACGCACCGGCACCGCACCGCTTCCTAAATGCCATGCCCCTTAAAGTATGTTTAAAGAATAAAAATATAGAGACTATAAAATACAGGCGTAATGGAAAACTTCTACTGCGCTCACCAACCCGCCTGCCAAGCGTGGTGAGTATGGCATACACCACCCTATTTTGGGGAGGTCCATGTAGTGGACTGCAGTGGACTGTTGTAGCTGATGATTATGATACTTCTGTTGCCATACCGAGTGCGGTATTGATAACTGATGATTGTTAACAAAAGCTCTACTTTACATGGATTTTTAACAAAAAGTATTTACATGGGTTTTCTGTCACTGTCTGAAACTTTCGCGTTGTTTTTGTGAGCGCCATCTATTTTTGTGATCATCAATCAGTCTATCCTCACCAGCCATCCTTTTAGGGTCTTTCCCGTTTCACCAATTGTTATTCTATCTCTTAAATTCATTCGGCACATCCTTAACTGCACAAATATCATGAGAAATTTAGTTAATTTATTAATCGTTTCTTTTATTTCAATGCCTAATATTTTTTTTTTTTTTTTACAAGCCTGTGGTGTCCCACTGCAGGGCAAAGGCCTCTCTCCCTTCTTTCCATTTTTCTCGATCTAGTGCCAGTTCTCTCCATTCCGTAAGATATATATCGAGTTCGTCTCGCCACCTCTTTCTGGGTCGTCCACGTCTTCTCCTAGCATTAATGGGCTCCCATTCGGTAGTTCTTCTAGCCCATAGTTCGTTTGGCATACGAGTGACGTGGCCGGTAATATTTACTTTCTTATAATATATTTACTTTTTATCTCGAATAGTTTAGTTTTATTTACCGTACACCGGTATCAAATCGATTAAATCATCTAAGATTTTATCATTCCGTCATTTCCCCCTAGTTAAAATAATTTCTTAGGAAATTCTGCCCAAACAGGACTCTACCGCCCGCCCTGCGCCTGCGCTGCACCTGCGCGCGCATCTTATAATTAGACGTCGCGTCTTCGGTCGTCGACCCCGGCGACCCGCTTTCCGAAATAAATCGCGAGCACGTGCCAGCGCGGCGATGCGCACGCGCAGAGATGCGCTTTTGCCGGTGTTTATGTAACGGACGTGCGCGCCGACTTTTGGCAGGTTGGGAATGACCTGAAACAGAAGAAATGGTTACGTAAAGTAACTTGATATGTTGACTCTTTTCGTAATTGTCGCTTCCCTGTAATCGGGTTTATTAATGTTTTTTTAATAATAATTTCAGTTTTAGTGTGTGTAGGTACTTAGCTGTGATACTTCCGACTTTCATTTAATGCGTAAAACTTAAAGGTGTCGAAAATGAAAGGATGTTCCCAGCATCTTATTTATAGATAGACATTTATGCTTACAGATAAGTATATCTACGATTTTATAACTGCATTTATAGTCTGTGCCTTGCATTCTGTCATCATATCGCGATGATGCATGGTCTGCATATCCGTACTGTCGCTCAAGACACTTTATTACACTTCAGATGGCTTTGAACCGTTGCCAAACTACACATGAATTTGGCAACGGCAGAGATTAAATAACGGTTAAACATTACGTCTTTATTTAGGTTTATAAGGCCATTGAGTCGAGTTTGACCAGCCAGAGCCAACTTTTTAATTAGATTCAAATTGACTTTTAGTAGGAGCATCAAAGAACGCACCGAATGCCTAAGGCTGGTTTACATCTTAAAATTGTGCAAAATGAATGTGAATAGGCATGTTGACTGGGTGGCTAAAAAAAATCAAAACGTTTATACAGGGTGTCCAGGAATTAATGGATAACCCTTTAACTGCGGCTAGCTTGACCGATGCCCTACTTGTAAAAAAATTATGACCTCAGTAAAAGTGTCACTTTTTTTTTTCACCGTACGAGGTCAAAGACAAAATTTTAAAAATATTTTGCCCAATTTTTTCAATAAAACTTATTTTTTAAATTATTTTCTTATAAATAGGTACTAAAATAATGTATTCATTTTAAGTATCAACTATTAAGGTATATTAAAAAAAATAAAAAACCCAAAAATGTTGATATTTGATGAAATGGCATGAAAATAACTGAGCGTAGGGAGAAAATTATTATTAAAAAAACGGTTTTTGTACGATATTTCGAAAACTGTGACACTTTTATTGAGGTCATAATTTTTTTTGCAAGTAGGGCATCGGTCAAGCTAGCCGCAGTTAAAGGGTTATCCATTAATTCCTGGACACCCTGTATAACTGATGGCTAAAATACTGTGGATCTCATTCATCATAAAAAAAAAAAAATGCACATTTCGATTTAATAATAAAGTTAAAAATATAGAAGTTATTGATTTGTGTAGGAAACATTTACTTGTGACGTCATAACCCAGTATTTTAATACAAAAAATCGTTTTTGACATTTCATAATATGTTGCTAATTTGACTAGTAGTCAAATAGCGTATTTTTACAATGTGAATGAACTATAACATTGATAAAAAGCCAAAACAACTTGTCGGAACGAATGTCACTATACTCGTATCTGCAGTCATAAAGAATGAAGTTATAGAAAATGTTTAAATTGAAGATGATGTCAGGCGCATAGAAACTAGACATAAAGTCAAGTCAGACATATAAAACAGGCATCGTTCGACGCATAAAACTAAACGAACTGTGAGAAACATTGCAGAAGACAGTCTATGTAAGTAAAGGATAGTATAGAACTCTTTAGAATCCATTGCTTACATTGAGAAAGCCTAGGCATTTGAAATAAATCAAAGATATTTTTAAAATACGCAACACAGCAACCAAAAATTTTACACAGGACAGAAGGAATTATATCAAATCAAGGATCATCAGGAAATCAAAGACAACCTGACACTATAGTGTCAAACATATTTGATCCCAATTCAATGAATGCCGTCAATGAAATAGGATCTGCTGATTTTGATGTTGTTTTCAAAATCTGTAAAGAAGTCCAACCAACAAATTTCACTAGAATACCTATACTATAGAAATCTAGCATTGCATCAAATGACGAAACCCAGCAATCTATCTCACGGAGTCCACAACTCGTGAGAAGCAGTCTAATATATACGAGACCAATAAATTCTCACCAGCCATCGTTCATTCTGTATTCAGTGTTGTAAATGGAGTCGACTCATCGTTTTATGACGAGACCATGGACTTGCAAGAGACGTAAACATGAGGAATTCGATTTTGTGATCTGCGGACAGAACAGGATATGTATTGGAATATTTACAACATGTCTGAAGATCTAGATGTATTTGACACTAGATGATTGTGCGTTGCTCAAAGTTTTGGTATCAGTCGATTTGTCAAATGTTGTCGCCTTCAAATCAAAAACTGGAGGTGCGTCCTCACTGACAGCATTCATTCAAGAGCAACTCTTGTGCTCCAAAATAAGTAGTGACCACAATTAAGACTTGGCTTAAAGGACTAGAATCCAAGCCATAAAATATTCAAAAAAAAAAAACCTGCGCTCGCATAGTTTATCCATGTAATAAACACATGGCGTCTATAGATTATCTATGCCCGCGCATGTTGCTCGCAACTACGAATGCTCTCAGTGAGGATGCATCTTGTAGGCAATGACATTTGACAATCGAAACTGATCAAAACCTAACAGAGCCACAAAATAATAGTAAAGATAGCATTAGAGATAGATCTACATTAGAATATTACCTACGTTGCGATCAAAACTGCAATAAATATTACGCAAGCAATGTATAGAGAAAATACGGATGACGAATATTTAGCGTTTTCAAACTCTCTTGCAAAAATCCCGCACCTTGTTCTATTCAAAGTCAATCTCGAACTACCAATTCCGTTCAATTTAAATTTTAAACCAACAAGTGAAACTGTGGGCTGGTATATCGGAACTAGTGAAAGCAGCTGATGATAGATAGCAGCCTAGGCAGTCTAGCCAACCTAGCACTGGTGAGGTCTAAGCCCTAAGGGCACTAGACATTGCCACTTCGCAGATACGTGGAATTTCGAGTAGAATTTGCAAACAAGTAGCGAACGAAAGTTTGTTGTTGGTGTTTTGCGCCTTTATAAGGCGATATGGTGCTACCAGAAAGCAAATATTGTTGCCGGGCCTTTTATGATGGAAGCGAATGAAAATTGCACTTGCATCTTTTGCGATAGTTTGCCAGAACATTTTTTTTTACTAAACTACGAATAAGTGTTATTCATATTCATAAAATACTCCTCTACTCACTTGTGCGTTTGACGAAGGCATTAACCTCGACGTTTCGACCATATACGATGGTCATCATCAGGAGCTCGAATATTGTCGAAACGTCGAAGTTGATTCCTCCGTCAAACCCACAAGTGAGTAGCCGAGTATTTTATAAATAAGTTAGCCCTAGGTAGCATAGTAATACCTTAATTTTTTTTCAAGCGGTGGTAGGCTCCGCAAGGGGCCGACTGGCTCGCGACCACCTTCTCACCGGAGTCCGGCGCCGAACAGCTTGCTGTGTTCCGTCGGTGCGTGAGACTACCAGTACCTTAACATGCGTCTTCTGTTAGCTCTCCATCGTTGACTCTGTCACGGTCATCGCTGACCTTTGTGTCTAGAATCTAGAGCTAACCCATTGCTAATAAAAAAAAAAAAAACAGTGCTATTAACCGACCAACTAATTAACTAAACCATTATCATAACAAAACAGTCTTAATACCTATATTCTTACAGAGAAGACGATTAAAACGGTTTATCCCAGACGGCTACTACCAGTCTGATATTGATTTCGTCTCTAAACTTTATACCTATACTCTGTGCACCCAGACGTTTCTATAGTTAGAATGTCTGTAACTAACGTCTGCACTCTTCCATAGTGATACGAATTCATTTTGTTGTTAGTATTTTGTTTTGCATCTGGTTTTGCATCGATCGAAGAAATTAGATAGAAAAAGTTTAGTTGACTGGTTAAAACTGGATTATGGCATTTTTTTTTTAAAAGCTAGCTGGAGGTTCTGGTTCTGTACCTACATTTGATATAGCCATAGCCACCGTTGGTATCAGTCAAGACGCAAACAAATTTCTAGGAAAATTTAATCAATAGTTGCCGATTTTTAGCCATTAAGCCTCTATTAGACCATGCGATATCAAGACAGTCTTACTAAGACAGTCTAACAGTCTAATTAGACAAGCTCGCTATTACACTGTGCTGAATACCGCATGCTAACTCATTTGCAAGGCGGACTCTGTCAGCGACGGTTGTCGTAAGAGTCATGGGAAAACTTTAGAAATACCAGAAAATTGCCGTAGCTCTTACCGCGACTATTAGTATGAATAAATATTAAAAAAACAAAAGAAGAATATGGGTAAAGAAGTATTTACTGCTGCGGGAAAAATTATCAAATATGCAAATATTGAGTGTTTTGGAACCATCTGACTCTTTAGAGTAGGAGTTGCTAACTTTGAACATCTTTTGAAATTAATTACTCCATATAATCAAAATACAGACGTCTGTCCTGTGCGGCGGATGAGCGCTGACTGAGCGGTCTAAGCGTGCTAAGTCTTATTACACCACGCGATGTCAAGCAAGTAAGCAAGTAAGCACGGCCGAATCCACTCGATCGGTCTAATTAGACAGACTAACTTGCTAAGTCCTATTACACTATGCTAAGTCTTAGTAAGTCTGTCTTGATATCGCATGGTCTAATAGGGGTTTTAACAAATGAACGGTTGATTGTTACGAGTTTGTCTAACACTTGTAGCGGTTCACGTTTACCGTCTTTTATCTCAAATAGGCCTTTAGCTAAACGAGAATGCACTTATAATTCGAGCGTACTTCCTAATTACATGACGATAAAATTCAAAAGGCACGCCGCGTCATTATCGAACCAGAAATACCTCGCAACCTGGCAGGGTTATCGGACACGGACAACAACAAAACATTCTCCCGAAATCACAATGTGGCTAAACCTATATTTCACCAGTGACCTGTTAAGGGTTTAACTGAGAGTTGGACTCGAACGGGATTTTAACCTGCGGATTGTGTCGGAGTAAGTAATTGTCAATGGGAATTGATTTAATCTATAAATTGATAGAATTATGTTTTCCGCCCATGATGAAATCTAGGGTTCATCGGGGCTCAATAACCCACTTCATAAAAGAAGAATATCCGGAACCAACGATTTAGGTTATGTAGATAGGTACCTTTTGAAACAATCTGCCTACTTACACTAACAAACCATTTTTGGACACAAATCAAAGAAATCATCATCAGCTATGAGATTTCCACTGTTGGAAGTAGATCTAGAAAGTACCTACTTCCATATGTTGCAATTTAAAACCAATTCCAGATATTTGCGAATCAAAATACGTAACAAGACGAGGCTTTTACAGTTTCTCCCAATGATTACAGTGCCACGACCACGCTCTACTGGGGCCGTTTGCACCACATTACCCATTGATGAACTGAGTTAATAACGTGTTAAATTATAACCGGAGCTAGCGGTTGTCTCGCGTGTTTTCTTGCTGACCAGCTGTCAAGCTCTATTTGGTGCTACCGGCCCGCTCGTTCCTGCTGCATGCTTTCTGTGATTGGATGTGGTTCCTTATTTAGTATTGTTTATTGGGTGTTTCTATGTTGCTTAGTTGTAATTGGTCACTATTATCTTGGACAGCTTATTTTTTTTTTTCATATCTTTCGATAGTATTTTGTAATTGTATAATATCTGTGTGGAATTTCTGTTTTCCTGGTAAAAATGCGTGATTATATGTTAAATTTATGATTTACAAGTGATCATCGCTTCTCCCTACTTCTATAAAGCAATTTCAATTTTACTGCGTAGTTAAGATACATAGCCGGACCTAGCGTTTACATGTTTAAGTGTCAATAAAACTGCAATCTAGTGTTTTTACACAAAAGTTTTCCGTGTGTAACTATGCGTCGGTGTGTCATCTTAAAAAGGGCGGTTGGGGTGCGGGCACACTCAGTTCGAGGTTTGGCGTCTTTACGATGCATCGCCGAGTTATGTTTAAGACGGTTATAGACTAAACGCAGAGCCGTTTGATGCCGACTCAGAGTAGCACCTACTCTCTGGGTCTACTCCGGGCATCATAAAAACCTGAACTGGATGTAATATGATATCCAGGAAAGTGCAGAGTTCTCCGTGAATGTAATAGCGCTCGCCAGTCCGTCTGCTAAGCTTGATAAGTATATGCAAATATCTCCCGATCGGGGGGGATCCATATCTTTTATTAGACTACTGATGTGCGGAGTCGGCAATGTACTGCAAAACCTTCTTCGTCTTACCTTCGCTACGCTTGCCGGACGCTCCGCGCTATATAAGCCTTGCTGCGCCCGCGCAGGTAACGGCGCACGCGACCTTCTATTAATTACCGTTCCCTGGTCGGAATCTCTTCCTAGCCCTTACCGGGACTACCTGTATGGTGACATTTCTTCTGCCGGCGAGCCTGCAGTAATTATGGGGTGCGTAACGGCATCTAAGCCCGTGTCCTAATAAAGAAGGAATGACAGCGTGGGTAGCGGTAGGTGCTAATTTTAGCACTGGAAGATGGTTAATTGGCCTTAGAAAAATGTATATCGGCTTTGTTTCATGGAAACACTTTTTGTTGAATTTTTTATCTACAAGGTTACCTACCCTACCTACCCCAGTAATTTTTATTTTATTTGGATCATATCCTCCAACCAACTACACCACAGACAGAGGCTATTATTTAAATTAAAAAGAAAATAGAAAGCGCCGGAAAAGTGTTGAAATTAGCTCACCGCGATAATATCGATGAAAAAGAAAGTTTTTCCGGCTTCTAAATTTAAAACAAACAAAGAATATCCGCAGTGGCCAGTGACATAAAATAGAAAACCGGACTATTGTATCAAACAAAACCACGATAGAAAAAAAAAACCTCTTTTTCTAAAACTGAGTCGACTGCAGCTTTGGTACAAAATATTTTGTCTTATCATGTCTTTTGTTAAATAAATATTGCAATTAGAGAGGCAGTTTATCGATATTTCGGATCGGGGTTAGAGATGGGCAAGTCGATATCGATAGTCGGTAGACGGGATAGGTGTCCATAACCGTTAACTTGTTAATTAGTGATGCTATTACGTAAAGTGATTGTCGATAAATATTTCATGCTTCGGTGCTTATCTTGAAGTTTATTTAACAAGCTAGTGAAGACTTGGAATTTATTTCGTAAATCAAGGATATGTTGCCTCATAGGTACTCTATCTATTTTGTCGACGAACAACCCTATAAACCCTAGCTTTATAATTTTTAATCCGCTGATATATTTGTCGACCAAATAAGAAAAATCGTGCGGCCTTCACGCGATTCGCCCTGCTTATCCGAATCAAATTGGGAACAATTTTAGAATGTGTCAATTCAAACTTTGTATTTACTTACTTGTTTGATTGTGCGCGATGGACAAAAAATTTTAAACTGATTATTATCTTAATATGCTTTAAAAAAAATATTTTTAAAAAAAACCAATCCCATAACGAGTCCCTTAGCTTTGCTCCATTCGTAATTACGAATGGGTGGCTCCAAGTAAATCAATTCCCATCGTGATGGGACCGGTTGCTATCGCTAGATGTAATCCGGGCTTGGGTGCTGACACCTAGCGAGTGTACTGTGAAACTGCCGGCTGTGTTTACGGAACCCTAAAGATTATCTCGACGTGATAACCCGTTCGATTCCCGGTGATTGTTGAGGTATTTTGTTAGGGAAATAACTTACATTTTGGCTTTACCGTAAGGTGGATATTTACTTTGAGTTTAATTAATAGTACAATAATTATATGAATATAATGAATAGAAGAGCGTAGAGATCTTACAGTACAGTAAATATCAGGTTATTTACGATACTAACATACCTTAATTTGTACTGTATAATGTCTACGTTACTCTCTCTACGTATTCATAGTTTCGATTGCAGTTTGTCGGATAGAAAGAACCGATTAAACCTGGGGGCTTATGATGCGCAATGTAGACTTCGTTTTGTCTACACATTATCTCTTTCGTTGCGCACTTCACACCGGAAAACAACAGATATTAATCAGAGTGAAGTTTGCAACACATGTAGACAAATCGAAGTCTACAGTGCGCATCATAGCCCTGCTGGTGTATAGATTTTTATACTACCTACCTATTAGAGTTTAAATGTCTTCAAAAGCACGGAATCATACTTGTCAGACTAATCTAATCTTATCCTAGCATACAAAATATTAGTATTTACATCCTCTTTTTATGGTCTACAATATACTCGACTACTTACTACTTGTGGGTTTGACGGAGGTGTTAACCTCAACGTTTTTATGGCTTTAGAAAATTCGATTAAAACTTCTCGTATTTGCATCGCTGTAAAGCACATTTGAATACCCACACCGACTGACAGGATAAGGAAAGTAAAGTTTCCCAGTGTCAGAGAGCAGGTGGTTGGAAAGCGCGTTTCACTGCGCGCGCGCAGCCGTGACTGGCAATTGTTGTTGATAAGCGAGATCGCGTTGATACTGGAAGCTGTATTGATTGTGGTAGGATCTTACGGTTTAAAATGACATTATTTGTTCTGTACCTATTCGTTTATTATGAATTCAAAAGTCGTAATACGAGTTTAAGTTAATCACTAATACATATATGTAGGTCTAGATTTTTTATTTTTACCGATGTTTTTTGTAACAACACTATTTTCACATTTTGTAACAGTCTCGTCAATACCTAATAATTGTTTTAGAATAAATTGCATTCCTAGCCTACTATTGGATGGATATAGGCCTCCCCTAGTCGGTAATATTTGCCATAGGTACTCCTACCATACAAACAATGAAAAATTCTGGTTGCATTGAAATATCTGCAAGTAGTGGTTGAATAGTATAAGCGCCGTAACATTTCGATTGTATTTGCTATGGTTTTTGCGCAATAGATCACTATGCTGCGATTGACAGATCGATCTCATCGATCCAAGGTCGCTGCTGTGAACTTTGATGGCAGAAGATTTCGATATCTTGATCATATCAAGATACTTGCAAATAAATTATAAGTAAAAAAACTTTTTAAAACAAGCTTTTATTTTTTTAAATGCGCTAAAAAGAATAAAATAAAATAAAATTTTCCTTTAAAACTTTTACTATCAATTTACAACGTCATTACATAATTTTTATAATATAAAAGCTTGTCGCGAGATTTAACACAGGTTATGAGATTAAGTATGTGATTTGTTTGTTTATCTACACAAGCTTTAAGCAATCTCGCGACAAGCTTTTATATTATAAAAATTATGTAATGACGTTGTAAATTGATAGTAAAAGTTTTAAAGGAAAATTTTATTTTATTTTATTCTTTTTAGCGCATTTAAAAAAATAAAAGCTTGTTTTAAAAAGTTTTTTTACTTATAATTTATTTTTTACATTTTAGTCACACAGCAACTACCTACTTCAAAAACACATGTGAATTAATTGTTTAAAACAGTTTAAACTGTTCTTTTTCTGTGAGGGGGGCTCAACCCCCCAATTACGCTACGTTGACTACTTTAAAAATACGTCCAAACTTTTCTGTTTCTATGTGGGGCAAGCTAGAGGCAAGCCGACTCGGGGACTGTGGGAGTCGAGTCGAGATGCGCCATAGCGGTAACGACTTCAAAAATTGTTCTAAATATTTATTTTCCTGCGAGGGGGGCAAGCCCCAAGCAGTCTCGCTACGTTGACTACTTTCGAAACACGTTTTAACTTTTCTCCTTCTGTGTGTTTAAACCCCTCTCACCACCCCAAACGAGATGCACCATAGCGGCAACGACTTTGAAGTCGTTTGGCGAACTGTTTAAAAAAAAAAACTGTGAGGGGGCAAGCTCGTCATAATGTATAATAGAAACTGCTCAAGACAACAAATAAAATGAGCTCACACTCGACCATCTTAGCACTTTCGACGAGGTAGTACCGATGGCTATCAGTCGGCTTCTTCATTGGACCCTTGTCATCATGTGCAATAGAAACTGCTCAAGACAACAAATACAAAGAGCCCGAACTCGGGTATCTTAGCACTTCCGACGAGGCAGTTCCGACGGCTTCCTGTCGGCTTCGTCATTAGACCCTCGTCATCATGTGTAATGAAAACTGCTTAAGACAACAAATACAATGAGCCCAAACTCGGGTATCTTAGCGCTTCCGACGATGCAGTTCCGACGGCTTCCTGTCGGCTTCGTCATTAGACCCTCGTCATCATGTGTAATAGAAACTGCTTAAGACAAAAAATACAATGAGCCCGAACTCGGGTATCTTAGCACTTCCGACGAGGCAATTCCGACGGCTTCCTGTCGGCTTCGTCATTAGACCCTCGTCATCATGTGTAATAGAAACTGCTTAAGACAATAAATACAATGAGTCCAAACTCGGGTATCTTAGCACTTACGACGAGGCAGTTCCGACGGCTTCCTGTCGGCTTCGTCATTAGACCCTCGTCATCATGTGTAATGAAAACTGCTCAAGACAACAAATATAATGAGCCCAAACTCTGCTATCTTAACACTTCCGACGAGGCAGTTCCAACGGCTACCTGTCGGCTTCATCATTAGACCCTGGTCATCATGTGTAATAGAAACTGCTTAAGACAACAAATATAATGAGCTTAAATTTAGATATCTTATCACTTTCCATGAGGGAGACCCAGTGGATATCTGTCAACTCCATCAAGAGATCAGCTCGATGATATCATAATATTGCATTGTCACCGGATTAACATAAGAGTGCAAAATTTCAGCTCAATCGGTTGAAGATAACTGCTTCAAAATTGAGTTGCAAGATTCCACCCGAACACACATAGTTAGTTAGTTAGTTAGTTAGATACAATGCAAGTTAAATAAAAGCTTTAAAAAAGGAAGATCTGCGGCTACTTTTATACCAGTGTAAAGTATCAAATTCTCATTTCAATTGATGTGATTTGTATTTGTTTTCGTCCTACTTAAATTCTCATACGATTGAAGAATTTTTCTTTCTATAGCTAGCTAGGTTAAGTTAAGGTCTAGACTAGAGCATCGATTTTTACGTTGAAATTGCGGGGTGGAAAGCTAGTCCAATATCAGAAGGTAAATTCTCATACATTTAGTAAGTGAGTACTGAATTCTACAACCACAATACACAACTGCATTTACATCCTTATTAGCCTTATCATAAACACAACAACGTATTATCAGGCTAAAGACCCAAGAAACGCGTCAGCCGAACTGGAACTGAAGTTATGGCATTACTATTCACCATTTAGGGTCACGTAGAGGTATTGTGTCCCTTTTTGTCTTGTAATTACAGCAATCGGGGTCACGGCTGTCCTATTTGGTCGGTGACTAATCTGTGGTACAGATAACAACAGGTAAACTTACACTTTACACCCTTCTCCTTTGGAATAAAGCTTGTTATTGCACTAGCGTTGATTTCCCAAGATTGCACCTCCTGTGAAATTTTAAATTGAGACTGTTTTATATAAGTTTCCTTTTAAGGTAGCTGTTTTCCGTTACGAATTTGTCACAGTAACCTTTGATGATCTAATAAGGTTTTACTGTTATCTTAACCTAATTTCCTTGAAAACTCAAGGCTTCAAAGACGTCAACCAAAATGTAGAATTTGATTTCAAGTATAGACCGATTCAAGAAGATAAAACAATTGGTATAAAAGAGACAATAAAGTATAGAATTGTGAATTTTATCGTCATGTAATTAGGAAGTACGCTCGAATTATAAGTGCATTCTCGTTTAGCTAAAGGCCTATTTGAGATAAAAGACGGTAAACGTGAACCGCTACAAGTGTTAGACAAACTCGTAACAATCAACCGTTCATTTGTTAAAACCCCTATTAGACCATGCGATATCAAGACAGTCTTACTAAGACAGTCTAACAGTCTAATTAGACAAGCTCGCTATTACACTGTGCTGAATACCGCATGCTAACTCATTTGCAAGGCGGACTCTGTCAGCGACGGTTGTCGTAAGAGTCATGGGAAAACTTTAGAAATACCAGAAAATTGCCGTAGCTCTTACCGCGACTATTAGTATGAATAAATATTAAAAAAACAAAAGAAGAATATGGGTAAAGAAGTATTTACTGCTGCGGGAAAAATTATCAAATATGCAAATATTGAGTGTTTTGGAACCATCTGACTCTTTAGAGTAGGAGTTGCTAACTTTGAACATCTTTTGAAATTAATTACTCCATATAATCAAAATACAGACGTCTGTCCTGTGCGGCGGATGAGCGCTGACTGAGCGGTCTAAGCGTGCTAAGTCTTATTACACCACGCGATGTCAAGCAAGTAAGCAAGTAAGCACGGCCGAATCCACTCGATCGGTCTAATTAGACAGACTAACTTGCTAAGTCCTATTACACTATGCTAAGTCTTAGTAAGTCTGTCTTGATATCGCATGGTCTAATAGGGGTTTTAACAAATGAACGGTTGATTGTTACGAGTTTGTCTAACACTTGTAGCGGTTCACGTTTACCGTCTTTTATCTCAAATAGGCCTTTAGCTAAACGAGAATGCACTTATAATTCGAGCGTACTTCCTAATTACATGACGATAAAATTCAAAAGGCACGCCGCGTCATTATCGAACCAGAAATACCTCGCAACCTGGCAGGGTTATCGGACACGGACAACAACAAAACATTCTCCCGAAATCACAATGTGGCTAAACCTATATTTCACCAGTGACCTGTTAAGGGTTTAACTGAGAGTTGGACTCGAACGGGATTTTAACCTGCGGATTGTGTCGGAGTAAGTAATTGTCAATGGGAATTGATTTAATCTATAAATTGATAGAATTATGTTTTCCGCCCATGATGAAATCTAGGGTTCATCGGGGCTCAATAACCCACTTCATAAAAGAAGAATATCCGGAACCAACGATTTAGGTTATGTAGATAGGTACCTTTTGAAACAATCTGCCTACTTACACTAACAAACCATTTTTGGACACAAATCAAAGAAATCATCATCAGCTATGAGATTTCCACTGTTGGAAGTAGATCTAGAAAGTACCTACTTCCATATGTTGCAATTTAAAACCAATTCCAGATATTTGCGAATCAAAATACGTAACAAGACGAGGCTTTTACAGTTTCTCCCAATGATTACAGTGCCACGACCACGCTCTACTGGGGACCGTATGCACCAC